>CAJQUW010007951.1:0-258009 GCA_907163375.1 Prostheceraeus crozeri | reverse complement strand
GTAGTACAGTCATATTCCTAAAGAGTGTAGTGAGTGGCACTCGATCCCGTCGACAGCCCGAAGGCCTTGTACTGATCACTAGGGAAGTGAGAGATCTTCCCCGATACCCGCTCTTTACAGCTGAAGACATCATTGTCACTGCCCCGAAGTGGTAACAGGAACGCCGAGTCAAAGGTAGTGATCAGTAGCTTGGATCTAACCCCTCAAAGCTGCCTTAGACTTAGTTAAATTTCAAATCTGATAGCATATTTGAACTCAGGGTACTTGAAAACCTTAGTCTATATGTTAAAACTTTGAAAAAAGTGAAAATTAAGAATTTTAAAAAAATTCCGCATTTTACTACTCATACTACTTTTAAAAAATTTTATCAGTAGTAAAGACACTATCAAACTCTATCATACAAACTTTGAAGTAAGAAGATAGCTTGCCTACTTCAAAAGATAGAGTCCTTTGAAACACCCGATATCGGGAGCTCAGAGCGACGACCGTCGCTTACCTCGTCTTTCGATGAAGTGATCAGACTTACGTTGTCGGGGGTTTATATATGCTCGGAAGAAAACTTAAAATGGCTCTATCTCCGAAAGTATTCATCGTAGCGACATGCGGGTTGTTGCAAACGATTCGTCTCATCATTCTTTACAATATGACACCTGAACCATTCTCATATGACCACGGAAGTTGGTCCGTCAGCACATGTGCATGTAACATGCCACAAGTGAAAAAATTCCTAAGTGTGAGAGCTCCAGTGTGGTGAAAATTTTGAAAAATTTAAAACTTCCGAATTTCGACCTGGGACCTTTACCAAAACATTTTTCATCAAATTTCACTGACCCCCCCCTCATTCAGAGAAATTTGATGAAAAATGTTTTGGTGACGGTCCCAGGTCGAAATTCCACACTTTGGAAAATTTTCAAAATTTTACCCATACAAAGTCACTCTGACACTTAGGATTTTTTCAGGTGAGCGAGCTCCGACCTAAAATCTTGTAACCGCTATAACTTTTGAACGGCTGGTCCGATTGACTCGCAACAAAAAATGTTGTCGAGCAGTTTTTTCTCATCTTTCAAACGAGTAGCTGTAAGACAAAATCCGTCCACTAGAACCAAAGTTAGAAGATTGCTGTCGGGGGGGGGGGAGGTCAGTGAAATTTGATGAAAATGTTTTGGTGACGGTCCCAGGTCGAAATTCCACACTTTGGAAAATTTTCAAAGTGAAAATTTACAAAGTCACTCTGACACTTAGGATTTTTTCAAGTAAGCGAGCTCCGACCTAAAATCTTGTAACCGCTCTAACTTTTGAACGAAGACAGATAGGAACAAGCCGATTCTTTCACTGAATTTGTCTCACTCTTAGCTTTCAAACGAGCTATCGCACGACAAAATCCGTCCACTGGAAGCCAAAATCGAAGCAAGCTGTCCAGGGGGGGGCGTCAGCCGAAAATTTTTTCTCTCCGATTGACTTGAAACTCACCCTACCGATGCAGAATTTCACGCTGAATCCGAATCTGACCTCCGTTTTCTCATCCGATGCTTCGTTTTGACGCTACACACCAAAACGTCCCAAATTCTAACTCTGTCGTTTTTCGAAAAATGTTGAAAATTTTTTCTCACCGATTGACTTGAAACTCACCCTACCGATGCAGAATTTCACGCTGAATACGAATTCGACCTCCGTTTTCTCATCCGACCACTCCTTCCACTCGAAACAACCCATTTTACAACCCAACATTCAGCAGATTGCACCAAAAACATCACACACTATAGCCTCAAGACTAATCCTGGCGGTCGCCCACGTCAACCTAGACGGTCGCCCACGTCAACCAGGCGGTCGGACCAACTCACCCGAGTCTCACACTCTGTCGTTGCAGAGGGGGGGGGACGTCAGCGAACATGTTGTGAACGTGAACCCACCTGGCCGGCACACCACGACAGACCACAACCTCTGTCGTTCCAGAGGGGGGGGGACTCAGACACGAAGCACCACGGCGGCCGACCACGACACTCTGCCGTGCCAGAGGGGGGGGGACTCAGCGATGGCGGCCATCTTGCGCGGTCCAGAAGTGGAGTTTTGCTTACTACTTAGCACCAACGCGCGTTAAATGATAGCAACTTCGTGCATATTATTTTCAAAGAGTACAGGTCAGATTGACACTCACAGTGCAAGTAGACCTGCTGCATCGCAGCTTTTGAATTCAAAATGTTCAATGCTTTGTGATCTAATTAAATGATAATTTACTGTGCATCATGACGAATTAAATTATCTCATGAAAGGACGTGACTGCTCCTCCAGCTTTCATCACTGCTAACTCGCATTAATGATGATATATGTATATTTTTGAGTAGCTTATGGGTAAACCATGTATTTTTGGAACACTAGATCAATAACAAGAGGTGGAAGCATTGTATAACAGCAAGTCATCTGTCATTTTATTTACGAAATATCATTTTATTGAAGTCTTAATGCATAAAAAAAGCAATTTCTACGAGCATCAATAACATCAATAACATCAATAAACTTTCTTTTATCAAAATTTCCGGCGTCTCACTGCAACAAAAAGGTCAATGGCATGATAAATTGGCAGTTGAGTTTCAAATTATCCTTTTATAGATGTCAGAGTGCGTAAATAAGCAACTTTGGTATGTTAATGATTTTCTACCATTATTGCTTCGTTTTCTCTGGTTTTCATCAACTGTCGTCATTGGAAATTATGCCATAATCTTTTAGGACCCAAATCACTTTTAAGGATCCCTTTTAATCATCAACATCACTAAATTTCTACATGAATGCTTTATTTTACTGCATAGAGGAAATACCGGTTTTTAGGAGGTAGAGTGTCAACCCAAAAAAGTTGGCATACAGAGAACATCTTCATATCAAAAGATTCAGTTTTTTGCGGAGATTGCGCTCCCGCGTTCCAAAAGATATTTGATATATTCTCAAGAAGCTAAATGTTTGCAAATTATTCCTGTGTTTTATTACCGATTTGGTACCTCTATATAAGTAGCATGAAACTTATTGGATTTCAAAAGGAATGAAAATTTGCTAGCAGATGTCTTAATCTAATGGAAATTAGGCTGATTATGAGCGAAATTTCATCAAGCGCATTTTATTGCACGTCTTCATGAAAAGTTAAGATAATCTAATTGTGCTTTGTAGATGAAATTTCAAGATTTTAATACAATTTTCACTGGCACGATTTTTTGATTCACTAAATTTATGTTTCATTTCTTGAATCTGAATAATATTGCGGACCCATTTACATGTTTTAGAGACAATTGTGGTCTTTGTCCTTGGTTGTGATATTTTGCTCTCTCAGTGGCAGGCACTTTGTGACATGATCACGCTTGAGAAAATACTCTTTTTTCTAAGGTTGAGCATTAAAATAGTCACCCATCGAATTGTTAATTCAATAAGCATTAGCACCCCAAGGTTATCATGGCATGTAGGATTTGTAAAATATTATTCTTTATTATATCATGATCAGTCAAATAAGTGTAGATTTATCCAAAAGTGCAAAAATTTGCATATTTCACATTTGGTATTGAGTCTCAACACGAGTTCATTTAATTAAATCGAAACTACATACACAATGGGGATTTAATTAATGCTGACTTGCTGCCCTACCCATCATACACTATGTTTTAATGGGTCATTGTCCTCTTGCTGAGGCTAGACCTGACCAGCAGAGATTAAAGATATACAATTAGCATATTAATTGAAATTTTGGCGGGTGTTCATTGAATATTACTTTCTAATACAATATGCTACTGACATGTCGCCATAGTTAATGTGCTTGTAATTGACCTAATTAATAAATGCTGCCTTTGTAAACGCGATAAAATAATAAAATATTGAGCTGCCATTTTATTCTAAAGGAATCATCAGCAGGCCTAGTTCACATTTCAAATTTGCGCATCTCAAATTTGGCGCGGCTGTGCCTGCAAGTTTGAATAGGGAGTTGTGTTGATGTTGAATGATGTCAACTAGGTCTGCTGTTGATTTTTGATGTTGGATAGAAAGGCAGTTGTTCAGTGTGTTCCTTATTTTCAACTGAGAATGCAGCTAAATATTTAGTTATTATGTTTGCAGAAAGCATAAATTTGTGAATACATACACATTTTTGCAAATTCAATTTTTCTTTTAGATTTCAAGATACAAATGCAGTAATACAAACACAATGTTTGAGAACTTTATTCAGAAAGTCCAAAACATAAATGCAAATCCTGCAAAAAGGAGTTAAAATGCACCTCAAACACAAAAACAATTGAATACGTGTACAATTAAATACATTGAAAATATAAATTCAATTAAATGCGTAATTATTGCCAGTCTGACTAGACACCGCTTTCACTTCACTCTTAAAAGTCTCTCATTCTAGAAGTGACACTCTAATCCAACCTGCATGAAAAGATGTATGAAAATATAGATGCAGACCAGTACGTGACATTTTTTGAGCGATGATTAATCTCTTTATTGATGTCTCACAAGTATGCAATCCGGTGAGCACATTACACAGTTACGATTACAATATATAAAAGATCAGAAGAAAATACAATACAATGGCATCGGATCGACGGAAATTATAAGCGATGCAGTAAAATCAGATTATTTACAAAATTTTATAAACGATGTGCTAAAACGCTTAGTTCTTGAAAACGGACGACGAGAGGGAAGACAATTTCGAGCTGTGCGACCATTTGTTTAGACCAGAAACGTGGGTTCGCTTTTTGAGCAATTTAATACAATAACTTTTCACAAGTTCGATTGCAAATCGTATCAAGTGAGTTGGAATGGAAAAATGGAATATCCATGATACGATGAAGGCGACGTTCGACACTTAACAATTTGTTCATAAGATAATTGGGTAAATTACAGAAAGACGTATATTCATAAAGTATGACAGAACGAATGAAAGCAACATAACATTGAAACAGCTGAGTTTTGGGCAATTAGCTCTTCTTAGGTTGGGGTTAATGTAGAAACGTTGACACACTTTGTTTATACGATAATCAAAGTGTTTATTCCATTTTAAATTGATAGAAAACCAAATGCCATGAAACTTCATAGATTCGACACTTCTAAGGAATGAAGCATCAAAATGATCGATTAATACAGCTTTGCAATTTTAATACAGACTGCAATACAATCCCTGTTAACATATACTCTACTTTATGCCATAGTGAATAATGTACGCAAATCGTTTTCTCCATATATTCACTGTGTCACATATTTCTAAAATTTCCCGGGAGTTGAGGCTTGAAATTGTCCGTAATTTTCTGGAAATCCTGCGTAAAAACCCTAGCTCCTCCTCATTACCTCTTATGAGTGCATGACCTACACATATCAAAGGTTAAATGCCAAAATTCAAGGCTTTACGTTCTTCATCGTTTGCCAAATATTCATTAAATAATTGTAGATCATTTCAGCAAAAAAGCTATCAATTTTCATTAATGCTAAGCCAACAATGTCAGGTGTTTAGCTCTCAAAAAGCAATTTAGATCTTCACATTCGTGAATATCAATGCTGTAGAGGTCATCAAGGTCAATTCTCACAAAAGATTTGTTCACTTTCTAGTTTGAACTTGTGAAAAAACGACATTAAGTGCTTTTTCACCACTTAATTCTCAATTTATGCACTAATTGACTTATCCATAACCGATAATAAATTAAATGCTATAGAAAATGTTCCATTTCAGTGAAAATTAGTAATTTTTCTGTCACCAAAATGCTCCGACAAATGAGCTTGAAACGTACGCATGCAACTATTAGCCTAGTAAACTTTCTGAGGACTTTCATGATGTCGTTTGAAAAATCAAAAAATGGGATAATAGATCCAAATATACAAATGAAACAACATTTATTTAGTGCCTGATAACCATCGAATTAAGCAAAATTGTGAGTGGCTGACACGAAAGTGTAAATTTGCAATATCATTGAAATAAGAGAGTTATTAGTTAGCAATTGAGGTTGATTTAATCAAGACGATGTAAACAAATAACAATATCTTGAAACCCATGGGTTTGCACGTCAGCTGATTGTCCTCGTACAGCATCTGAAAAGTGGTTATCGTCTTGTTGAACATTATTAAAACATACAAAACCACTGCGAATGTCACTTGCTGATAAATAATGGAATGTTAAATGTAAAATGCCTCTCCACTTTAAATGAACGCTGTCTGCGTGATACATACAACCATTGCTCATTTCTGCGAGTTGAATATCTTCAAGATGCAGGCAATTTCATGAAATATATTTACACAAATAAATAGGAATTACGCTTGGGAGAGAAGTCATCATTCAAACCTTTTCAAAAAACATAATAGTCGAATAACACAACAGTCGACTGGTGTAACTGTGAATGTCATTGAACAAAAAAGTTATTGGATTTGTAGATAGTTTCTACAAAATAAATGTCAACTGAAGTGATGTCAAGTAAAATATCAAAATCAATTTTTGATGGCAAAGTAATGAAAAAATGATTAGAATTGATTTAAAAGTCAGAAGTTGTGATTTATCGTGCTCTATGCAATTCTAAAGGCATTTGTAATTTCTAAAGACATTTGTATTTTTGTTCTTTGACATCTGTATAACTCTTGTATATTATAACATTTGTAATGCCTTTTGAATTTCATGTTTTCATATCTTCCTAGCATTGTTTTTCCCTTTATATTCCTGACTCAGACTATGAATCAGAAATAATGGAGATTCTATAACAACACGATAAATCGATAGCTTCTGAATTTTTAATCAATCAATTTTGATAATGTTTTATTGGTAACACCTTGTCGTAATGAGATCTCGTACATGAAAATAGGTCTATGACTTTTCCAAACTGATTTCCCCCCAACCGTCCCATAGATTTTTTAAAAGTAGCATTTTTGAATTATGATTCTCTTACAATGAATGTTGTCCTTTCTAAGAAAGGACTAAAACTCAAAAGTTAACTGTTTATCATCTATTTTAACCTTTCAATTCGATTTAGTTGAATGATATATGTCCTGATTGATTTTCAATACTCTCCTCATAGCATTGCTCTTGTCACATAGCGCTCAATTTCACTTTAATACAACAGACTTTTGGGGCAGAAAAATGACTGCAAAATGCATGAGAAAGTGACACATGGTCTGAGCTTGATAATGGTCGGTGAAGCTGACCGAAAGCGCTCGCTAAAATAAAACCTTACTTTCCTGACATCCGGAATTTTGACGCCTCTAATCATTCTAATACATACATGCATATCCAATGTTATATTTAAAAATACTTTTGAATGATTTCAACCCGTCCTTTTTTAAGTTACCAATTTTTCAGTAAGTTCATCCCTTGCATTCTTGAAATATGGAGTGTGCATATTTCGGTAATTTAACAAACAATATGATTTTCGATGATGCTATAGTCGACATGGTGCCAAGCGCAAAGCACATCCATAGATAGTAAGTCCTACTTGGATATCAAGGCATGGTGCATGTCAACTCAAAAAGGGCCTACAGACGAATAAAGTGCAAAAGCTTCAATCAAATATTCTATCCCGATAAAGTAGGGAAGCACAGAATAAAAAGCAGATAGATGATAACAATTAAGCAAGTGACGATTGTCATTTACTGTTGGAATGACAGTAGCTGTGCACACTTGACTTCCAATCGTCACGGTCGACATCCAGCAGGAACTGGCCAATCTTTGACTAAGAGTAGGCCTAGCGAAATCTATCAAAATTGTTCGAATCACACACCGTTGAACCGTTCACAGCTCTTAAAGAAGCAATAAAGCAATGTGTTATGAGTTAGTACGCCTGTCGCCTATTGGGTTGTTTATATTTGCTTTTGCCACAAGAAAATCATAAAGCTATGTATAAAATCGTAAAGATCTTCAATATATTGATAAATTTCGAATCTTTTACAGTGCATTGACAATTTTTCAATATATTCACACGTCTAATTTGTCCAGATTTAATATTAGCATACATTTATCTGTCAGCAGTACATGTATAAGGCAGATCCATCATCATTCAATGAAAAGTGCTTCCGTAGCACGCCATTACACGCAAATATGATAGCAATTTACTTTTATCCCCCTTATGCCCACCGTCCGTAAAAGAGGACGGTGGTCAAAATAGTATCTAATGATAAAGATGCTCTTAGATCTGTGATATTTGAACTATTAGATGCCACGCTATGTCACGCAATATCATGCTGAAATTTTGAGATATTATTACTGTGGGTATTAATGGGTTAAGTAATTTAGCATGCAAATTCTTTTCTTCAGCGGTTTCCCTTTGCTGGATTAATTGCTGGTCACTCGTACTCTTTTTGCATGAAAATGTTATGTGGACAAATGAAAACATTCATGAAATCACTACATAGCTTGCTCATTATTGGTTATAAGTGGTAGTTGATTAGTCAATATGAAGTTTTAAGGCTTTGATTTTTCTTTGCTTGGCTTTTTTGTTTGAAAAATGTCTTTTCCATTGTTACTTGGCATTTATAAATGGGCACCTACAAAACGAGCTTTAATTTTGACATTTCCGTTTCATTCAGCGCTTGATGTTTAAAATGCATGGATACTGTATTTATGCAACTCGAGTGTTGAATCCGATACTTACCTATTTGAAACAATAAGCGACCATTCTCAATGAATAGTTTCTTAAAGTGATAAGATTCATATAACCTTTGCTCATGAAATTAATTTGGATTGTAAATACATTTTGCACTCAAATAATAAATTTAGTGTGTCAATTCATCGTTAACTAGACATGGTAAAGTTTCATTATTTATCGTAAATTCGTCGCTCTGTTTGATGTTTGGATACACGTGCGCAACGAGAGCAATAGACGAAACAGCTAATTCAAATCCAGTTGTGACAAATGATTTTCCAAGTTTTATTTAGTTTGGCGACAAGCAATATGGAGAAAGCATAGTTATATTTTCCTCTGAAGAGATAATTATATTATTCATAAAATGTCAAGATCCTTCTTCTTCAAAGAAAGATAATTCTAGAACACACACGTGCATCTTTTGATGAAATCTCATTCTGCCAAATTTTCCTTTTCCCACTTCCTCTCGTTCGAGTGAATTTCTTTTGGTATTGTGGAAGTTGTTCATTGATACACATCATGAGGGCTTTCAGTGATTCCTGGAAAGAACCCTTTTCTATAAATAAGCTCTTTCATTGACAGCCTTCAATGTCTTATCCATCAACTTTACCATTATACCCAACAGACACTCTTGCACGATTTTGATCCGAAGTTTTAAAGTCAGAAATGCAGACCCCATGACGGTAAAAAGAAGAAAGATGAGATCAAAGCGATTTTGATGGTAATCCGGTGCTGTGCGCGAATATTGAATCCGATCAAATCGCACGAATTCTATATTTTTAAAACAGAATAGAAATGCTTTAAATGTTCTTTCGATGGACTTTCAGTTAATCTTTTTCGCTAATCGCAATCGAATTGATGCAATGCGTTCGATTAGCAAACTTTTCAATGCATAAGGCCTCAGCCACACTGAAAGCAAAGCAAACACGAGCGTCTCGAGCGTCTCGAGCAAACGTATCTCCGCAAGCTATCAATCGCTCTGGTTTGCCTTGCTCGCAGTTTGGCAGTCTACAATTGCTGGAATAATGACTTTATATTTGCTGCAAAACGCCTTGCTCGGAAACGCTTGGAAAAGTTCGCAGTGTGGCTGAGGCCTAACAATGTTTACCGGATTTCAACAATCTCATGAATTACCTTGCTAATTATGTGCAATATTTGTATCTGCATTCTGAATTGATGGCATGAAGACAATGCAAGGATGCCCCTGTCAAGAGCTACCCTACATAATGTCCAAGTGAACGAGCATTATGATCATGCTTTTGACATATACCAATGCCTCTGAGAACTTCTTTCTGAACGCCAAAAGAAGTCTTTATTAACAAACTTGACACTGTCTCTATATGCGACAGAGCCACTTGTTCACTTGTAAGAACTAAGAAGAAACTGCAATTATCAAGAATTCAACTGTAATTTGAAAATCTACATATTTCAGAACTAAACTTGTTTGTAAACACCGTACAGCTGTAGTTTTACACTCATATTGATTTGCATGTTGTACACGTAATAGTAGATAAATTATCAACTTAATGGGTTCATCATTTGTGTTGCATGAAGCCTCATACCGCTGAATAGAACCATCCTTCAAATGCTTCCAAGTAGTACTGGTACCTCCCAAACCGATTTTGCTTGATCAGAACTACTTATGTCAAAGCTACACTTTGTATGCTTTTTTTAGATACACTTTGTATCTTTTTTTCTCCTGCATAGATTGCACATCACTCGTGTGAATCGCTGCAAATTACATTTTAGAGGTATGTGCCGCAGTCAATGTATCTCTATTTCGATTCAATTAATTCAAATATCTGAATTGTCCTACATTTTGCATCTTATTTGTCATTTTTATTATTTATTGAAATTTTGTGAAATTATTTTTGTAATAAGCATTATAATTCATTCTTATTAGCGCACTACTTTTAACATCAAACGCTCTAGTTATAGAAGTTGCCAAAATCGTATTGCATTTGAATTCTCGGTCATCTACAGAAGTGTTCATAAAAAAACGGACCACTTAAGTTATGTCGAAATTCAAATGGTTCACCTATCTTTCAAATCGTGTCGCACATCAGCGTGCCATACATCATTGGAGAGTTTGCACTCTCAGCTTTCAACAAATAAGCTATAGCTACAGTCCGTTTCACAAGCAGTTGGAAATGAGTTAAAACAGCAAAATGTTTACACTAAACATGAAGTTTTTATTTATGATTGCCGGATTTTATTTACAATATCATATTAAATATTTTTATTTGTTATATGTTGGCCCAGTAAGGGCCTAGTCCTTAAAAGGACTGATGGGTGCGCTCTCTAGTCGCCTCTAAGTTCTATTAGCTTTCGGATGCGATTAGGCATACTGCCGATCAAATTTCTGATTATCTGTTGATCAATCTGATTCCACTCCTGCCTCACTAAAGATTCCATTCGATTCAAATAATTTCCAGGACAAATTCGTCGACGAACTCGCCGTTTCAAGATGGACCAGACATGCTCCAGTGGACTCAAGTCAGGAGACCTTGCCGGCCCGTCTTAGGTTCGTATTCGTGCCTGTCTTTTATACAATTAAGTTGGCCTGGCACCATGGCATGGAGCAGTCATCCATGAGAATCCAATCAGATGATGGATCACCTAAACGGAATGCTAAAGGATTAGCATGTTCTTCGACCACTCGAGCGTAGCGTTCGGATTTCATGTTTTACCTCATAACATGCAGTGAAGTGTGACCATCACCCTGAATGGCTCCCCAGATGAGCAATTTCCTGCAATCGTCCTGACTCCTCGATGTAAAAAAACGATCAGGAATGTCTGCCCTAACTTCAGACAAAGGCATAGACGTCCATCTTTGAATTTTAATCGGACAGCTGCCTCTTCGACCAAACAACACGTCACCACTGATTCCGCCAGTGGCAACGTTTCATTTGACCACTGTAGTCTCAGTTTCTTGTGCCGCTCGGACAGATTCAGCCTCGATGGTCTCTTACGACTGGAGGGGTTCAACTCCTTAAGTCGTCTCCAAACAGTTGTCCTGGAAAGATTTGAACCTGCTGAAAGCTCAGATAAAGAGGTAAAGGGATCACTATCGACCACATTGGTGATGTAGCGATTTGACCTGCGAGAAGTCAGCCTTGGTCGGCCAGAAGACCTTCTATCAGGCCGCTGACATCCTCTTCGCAACCAAAAGTAAATAGTACTTTTGGGTACAATTAATTGTTGCGACACAGTGGCAACTGGTCGGACACTTCGGATCAAAGTCTCAATTTGACCCCCTAATATAGCCTTTCTGGTAAGCTTTCAGTACAGCAGTTCGCATGTTACTGAGAGACACAAAACAAATACGAGTAAAATGAATAAATTCGATATCTTTCGATTACACAGCATTGTACTCGTCTGTCTAAACAAGCAGTCTAGACAATGCATAGGCAACGCATCAACAGTCGCATAGTAAAGAAATCCATCTGTGTAAGAAAATGTGTGACCTGTCAGTTATGCACGCGTGAGAGGGATGTGTCACGATTTCTGGCTAGAGATGAAAATGAGAATTGAATTCCAAACAAATTGCAAAAGATTGAAACAGTAGTCTACTGACTACTACAATAAGAGTATAGTCATGAAATTTTCACAGGAGCAATTTCAGGACATGAGCTTTGTAAACATAAAGTTTGTTGAATTTGGAATCGACTTTCTATACGTAATTTTCGTTCACCCATTTCAATCCATTATGAAACAATCTGTATATTATAAATACACATATGCATTGTAGCATATATATAAGATCATATACATAAATACATGTATGATGAACTTGTGTCCGTTATTGTGTTTGCTGGACATTGGTCAAAATATATAAACCGGTTGATTTACAAATTGTAGTTTTTTTAAAGTGATCATGTGACTTAAATAATGAATTAGGCACGAGGTGAGCGAGCATTCTCTGAGCTTTCCTTTGATAAATTACTCATTGAAATCGGTGAGTGCTAGGAGAAAGATAGTGACATCGATAATCTATCAAAAAATCGTAGCTTTAATGGCTGTAAAAGTCACATTCTCACTTTTTCATCTAATATGATTATGGCGGTTCTTGGTATCTTCAGAATGTGCAAAATATATTAAAATCACTTCAATAATTCCTTTTCAAACTTTTTTCAGCATTCCTCTCAAGACCCGAAAATTCTATTCAATGAATCCACAACTGATGAATAGTGAACATCTGCACTCGGTGTGGCGAAAGAACAAAGACATATGATCAGTTCTTTAGTTGCGATTATCCAATTCCTTCTGCAAAGACAATGCCGCATCTCAATTCGACAAAGTCTTTATAGATAAATGGAATGTTCATAAAAATATTTCGTCTCTTCTTTCTATTTCTTTCTGAGGTACAGCATTAGAAAGACACAACAATGCCTCGTGTCATGGACACTTCAAGGTCGGACAGTGCATCACAGCAGGTGATATCTTAAATATCAACTACAATGGGCCAGAGATGCGGTCACTATAGGTCAGAAATTCGGTAATTCATGCTTACGGTTAATGATGAGTTTTAGTCTGTCACTGGTGAGCTTTGCTAATTCTACAGTCGACAGCACTGTCACTTTTGTCTAGAATATCTATTGTTAAGTCTTCAATGCACAAAGCATCATCACCCAAGTGATATTGTAATGTTCAGAAAAAGCGGTCATTATGTTCTTTTTGGTCTTATTGTTAATATCGTGCTGTTGATATTTGTATCTTTCAATGAGAGGTTTGTTAGTTTGACCAATATGGAACGCGTCGCATTTATTACAACCACAGAATTAGATTGTCTAAGCGTGTCACTTTGCTGAAATTGCAAACTGATTCAAAACGATAGCACATGCAGGAACTTGCTAAGTAGGCAGAAAGGATTTTTTTAATGCCTTACAGAGATAGGAAAAGTAGTCGTGCGTCGCTTGTGGATTGCTGTGAATTCCTTCAAAATGCTCCGATCGCCGCGATTCCTTCAGATTAGAAGAATTCAGATCTTTGCGCAAACGTTTTCACGATAAAGTTGGTCCTTCCGATCACTATTAAAAAAAAATAGCAGGTGCACGAAAAAGCGTTCACAAACTTCTCTGTAGAACTTGAAATCCACTGTGTCTCTCTGCTGTGTGATCCGGTTGATGAAAGTCACTGAAACTTCTACGATTTGGCGTGTTCAATGTTGAACTGGTTGCTCATTGTTCGATTGCTATGGCATTATGTTAGCAGATTGCGCCATTTCATTTGTTTTACATGTTCCAATGCTTCCTTTCTAGTCAAACAGAAGAAGAGACGACCTGTCGAATTCTGTGGATGTGACTATTATGGTTTGTTGGTTTTCTTAAAGCTTTAAAGTCCTCTACCTCACTTTTCTTAATTTCGAATTCTTTCTCTTGCCACAACTGAAGAGTATCAATCGTAAACTGTTATTATACATCCAAGCTTATAAAACTCCCGATTTGGTTTGCAAATATCAGATTAAAATTTTAAAGTTTGATTCCCCACAAGAATATGTTCTCCCTCTCGTTTGGCGGCTTTCATACAAGCAGACAGTTGGATGAATAACAGATTCAGATTTCATTCACCATTGTAAAATATGTCAACACTTCTCGAAATACCAACAACTCGAATCGGAACTGTCCTGTCATAACATTGTACCCGTTTGTACAGTTGGAATTAGAGTCCATCCGGCAAATAATTTATTTGTCCAAGCCTGTTAAATGTGGAATCTTGCCGCCTACTTTCACTCAGTTGGAACCTCATTGGCTAACCGTTATCCAATGGTTGACCAGAAAAGACGATAGTCGAATTTTGAATTGTGAGGGCAAATTTATAAAGTTTCTTTGCGAAATTCCGGCTTATCGTTAAAAGTTCAACGCTTCATCAGTCTCCTGTTTTCTCAGCGAGTCATTAAGGCGGTTCTGGCCCCGTCGAGCAGTGACCAGCAATCATGTGCCAGAAAAAGTGTTCGCCGCGCCGATGCTTTAACACCTTTCAACGAATCTTATCCAGATTTCGAGCTTTTACGGCGAGAATTATGTTTGGAATGTTTTCAGTGACGGCTATTGTCAGTCTTGCGATTCTTAAAGATGATTATAAATATTACTTGCTCATTCTCAGTATTCTTCCAATGGTTGGGGAGACCATTATCACATTCAACAACTACTCAAGACGTAAATCTGCTGGAAAGTGGTAAGTAGGTACATCTATGTAGCACATAGATCGGAGAGCTTAACCGCATAGCCTAATTAAATAGGTAACTCGTAGTTTACCTGGCCACAGATTTTTGCCATTGTCTGAATCCTGCTCATTTAGCAAATCACCACAAAGCCTGCGATGCGTTGAGCTGAAGGAATGACTGCCTAAATACAAAATTTCATGCAATTTGAGCAGGTGCTTTTTGAATTAGTAAGTGTGAAATATGATCGATGTAAGTACAGTAGGTAAATACAGAGGGGACGGACAGCATGCCCTGAAATATCGCTAATTCGGTGAGTACTATTCAGATTCTGATAAAGCTCATGCATGATAATTGATGTGAATCAAGTATTGGGACTTTTCTGTGCAAAGTTTCATTTTGAAACTTTTTGAAAACTCAACAGCCTTTATCAGATTTTAATAAAATGCATCGGCCTAGTAGCATAGATTTATAGATTTCATAGAGCTCATAGAAATGTTGAATTTGTCTTTAATAAAAATAAATTCTGAATCAGATTGAAAATTTTGTTGCATGGTGATGTAACACCTGCTAATTGATCATTTATCTTATCATTTTACTTACTCTAGCCCTTGCACTAATTGTACACTTGACAAAATGAGTGTGCACCTCACTTACTCTAAATACTATACAGGCCAGCTTATAGATCGCTTACACTACACACGAATGCCTCTAATACTTCAGGCTTCTTATCCGATCTGCATGAAATCTGATATGAAGATAGAAAATATTTATGCATAATACTATCTGATGTTGTGTGACGGCTGAATAAATTTCACTGGTTATAGTCAACTTTCAAAACCTGTTCGAGACAACTTATAAGCACAATGGATTATAAGTAATATTAACTAAACACAGTCATGAATAAACAGTTAATGTTTTATGGAAGGCATCAATTTTTTGTGTCCGCTTGTAAATGAAGAAGTAGCAAATCTTTTACGACACAAACATTCTCTCTCATTCTCTCATTATAAGCTTACAATGCGATTTCTTACCATCAGTCAAATACATTTATATACATGTACATGTGTATAAATTTGTCATCTATGATATAACACACACACTTAAGCAATCGAATTTTAATGGTGCAGCGCGAAACCCAGTAGCAAGAGCGATTTTGTAGAGATTGCGATAATTCATGTATTGCATTACTTCCAAAATGTCGATCTTCTAGACCAAACCATATAATACATTTCTGTTTATCTCTTTCCAACAGTTTGACATCTTCATTCAGACTTAAATGAATTTGTCAAGACTTCAAATTAAGATTCGTAGTGGCTGATATTATCTTTGAAAGATCCAACGCTAATTGAAATCCATGTGATTTACTAAACCTGTATTACAAGATGCTTGCTATATACTGTAGGTATGCATGACAAAGTCACTGAGCTCCTGAAAGCTACTCTTGAGTAAATGAAAGTGCGACCATTATTTGTGACGGGCCGAAACGAAGCAACGAAAAATGGCGATCGTTTGATTTTCAATGAACGTAAAATGTTAGGGATGCATAGTTCATTCAAATTGATAGGACTGCACTATGGACTTCAATTTCAACTCTATTTAGTAATGAAACATGGAGTTATGAATACAGTTAGGCAAAGAACGAGAAGCGGCAACCTCGATGAGTCAGTCTGGATGTACGGGAAACCTGACATGATTGAAAGTTTTGATATAAACAGGGATCACAATAATAAAATACTCAAAAGTACACAAAGTACATGAAGTGCATCGTGAATATGCTGCATGTCTAGGTTCAAATAGATGATGTGTTGTTAGGATGCAAACTGATTGTGCCAAAAAGGAACTATTAATATAAAGTTGTATTACAATAAGTCGTGTAAATACTCCGTGTGTATGCAGCATATTGCATATACTAAGCATTTTACCTGTTATATACAGCGGTCGTAATTTCAACCATACTTGTAATAAATTAAATTTTGTCGGAAATTGTATACATCGGTGAGGACGAATTACATAAGGTGGTCTAAATAAGGGTTCAGAGAATGAAAATCATCCATCGCTTCCCTTGTAGAATTGTCTGTTTTGTGCGGTTATTATTACTTTGGTCAATAATAGTAGAACTACTATGAAAAGGAGCTTCATTTATACATTAATGAAGAATACATTAATTATACATTAATTAGAATCATTAAGATATAATGTTCGTCTATGTTATCAATATTGTCTTCTAAATTTTAACATCGTCTTTTTAATAAGAAGTACCATGGTCACCAAAGTTTGATTATGGTAAATATTCGTTATTAACTCTTCTCCCATACATGATAAAATAGTAATTCTTCCGTGTTCATAGAACATCAAAATTGCAATCACATCTTGCCTTAGAAAAATTGCCATGACGTTTGCGCAGCTTCCAAATTATCAGGTCACGAGCAGAGGTGAGCATTATCGTGATGTATTATCGATATTTCCTTTGGGGTTATCGTTCGTTACCGCCGATACTTTTTGATAATTCGATGAATTGCTCTGAAATCACCGATAACCGATGCTTTTTTTCATTTCCTCAGGTTTATCAAAGTAACTCAATTGGGCAAATTTTAGTGTGCTGTTGAATTGAAAGAAATGTTTGACAATGATACCTAGTGCGGCAATACTGAGAACCATAATAAGTTTATTGATAACAAACTCAGAATCCTCTTTATACAGCATCTCTGAAACCATTCATAGAGTTTCTCGATTCAAAATTAGTGATAGTCCGTTATACGACGTATTATCGTTTGTGTTTTACCTTCAACCACGATTAAATATGTGTGACTGGAGAGAGAGTCCATGTTTTTAATTGATTATAACTTATCACAGCTGTTAGCCAGACCTTGCATTCTACCCTGATAAATCGTTATTATTCTCATCTGGACAAAAAAATTCCAACATCATCTGAAAGCTCAAGAGCTCAACTTGCTTGTGGTGTTCTTCATTTGTCACGTATTTCGGTACTTACTTCGAAAATCAGAAAAATACTATTTCGATACTGATTACTATTTATCAATTGCTGGTTCGCGGAAAAAACAGCGCTACAACAGATGTGTGTGCAACACGCTTCGCAGCTATCGACGGAAATTCTATTGATTGCATGTGCTGCAGTAAAGTCTTCCATGCAAAGAAAGAATGCTGTAATATCTCTGCTTCTATGTGCAAATCAATCACGTCCTCAGACCATGTTGCATACACTTGTAATGGGTGCAAGGGATATTCTCAATAGACTGTCCACAATTGAAAATGACTTACAGGCTTTAAGAAACGAAATGACACAAAAGCTGTTTGACGGAGTTGGCAGGATTGTCAGAGACACTTTTCAGGAAAGTATTGAGACACTTGAGAAACGAGACAACCTGCTGATCTTTGGAGTGGATGAGTCCGATGATGGTGGCGAATCCAGTACTAATGACAGCGAAAAAGTGACGGAAATATGCAATATTCTTGGCACTCCCCGCCATTCCATTATCAATTCATCTCGAGTTGGCAGATTCTCCCATAAACGTAAATGCAGATCCATTCGACTGAAATTCCGTTCTTATGAGGAGAAGATATCCTGCGAAATGCTTGGAAATTGAAGCAGGTGAAGGGAGGAAGCTGTATATTCGTCACGATTTGACAAGGATACAACAGATAGAAGATAAACGACTCGTCGAAGAATTCAAGACTCGAAAGAATGGTGGTGAAAACGTCATATTAAAGAATGGTAAAATCATTACAAGGACAGATTGACAAGAAGTAACTTATGATTATCTTCGCTTACCAACTATTTGCTATTTAAATGCCCGTTCTGTGTTTAACAAACTCGATGAATTATCAGCTTTTACAACTAAGCATTCCCCAGACTTTATCTGTGTTACTGAATCGTGGATCGACGACACAGTTTGTGATTCTTCATTAAGCATACCTGCTTATACACCATACCGTGCTGATCGTACATCTGGCAAAAAAGGAGGCGGTCTTCTCTGTTGGATACGTTCGAAGTTTTCGTCTGAATTACTATTTAGCAGATCTGCTCTTCATGATGTGGAATTCATGATACTCAAAGTGACTTTTATGAAGTTCGATTGTTTCCTGGTTGTGGTGTACTTTCCTCATGGTGGCGTCCTTAATGGTGATACGAAGCAGAAATTAATTGATTACGTGATCACAACTGCTGATAGATTTCTCGATTATTCTCCCGAGACTCCTGTATATTTATTGGGCGATTTTAATTACGTAAATTGCTCACAATTTGAATCAGCGTTTGGATTGAAAAACGTTGTTTTTGACCCTACAAGACTGGATTCAGTGTTAGATTTAATTCTCGTTCCTGAAAATTTCATTGATCATTACTTCAAACCTCGACACTTCCCTCCATTCGGACATGGCGACCACAATGTAATCCTGTTGCAATCCAATAGATCCCTACCAAACCAATCAACTCGAGTTAAAGTAGTTGATTTTCGCGAATCTTACCTGAAGCAGTCGTTCTCCTTTCTTTCCGGTGTGGACTGGAATTGCGTTTTTCAAAACGGCGATCTAAACGATTCATGTGAAAAGCAGGGCTGTGGAGCCGGAGCCTTAAGGAGCCGATGGTTTTGGTCGGAGCCGGAGCCGGAGCCGATTTATCACAAAGGCTCCGACTCCGACTCCGGCTCCGGCTCCGATAGTTTGAGCTTTGATATAAATCTAGAATTTTAAAAGGTATTAATTGGCATCATAAAAAATTAAATCATTTGAAATCTAAAGATATGTCTTTTAAGTATACCAATGATCTGTCCTCCACGATATCTTTCTTTGCAGTTGCCGCCTTCTTTTGTATTATATGTATTATATTTACACACATGTGTAATATTTTTTTATTACATATGTTTCGTAAGACTAATTTCCATAGCTTTTAGTGACAATGTATTCTCCAAAATCCATTAATTTGAAGACTTGTTATATGCATGCTAACCAGATGATTGTAGATTCCTAGAGACAATTCGCCAGTCATTTATGTACACATTTCCAGTTCAGTCAGCAAAGATAATATAGCTACATTTCTTGCGCAATGTCTTAAATCTAATACGGTTACTATGTAGGTAACCGTGTATCGGTATGGCTACTAGCAGAAGCTACTGGCATCTGTGACAATGCCAATTTCCTTAGATTGTATTGTAGGCTCTTGTGCAGTCCCCCCTACATTTTTCAAAACAATCGATTATTCAATTTGATAAATTTTGATTGGAGGGATAACTCTTCACACTCACACGAATGACCTGACTACAAGTCCTCGCATGGCTATAGCAATAAGTGACTCAGCCACTTCTAGTAGCGCCTTGTTATTCTAAAGGTATCTCATTCACAATGAATTTCCTTTGACTTCAAAATTCAAAGGGTATATTTCAATGCGAAAAAACCCGAAGGCAAATTACAATGTTGACTTGCTGACGAAGTTTGCGACCATGACATCGCAATTACCCACGTAGATTTTTACAACAGCACGGAATGCTTCACTCAAACCGGTGATGCTGAAACGGACATCCAATGGTGCGGCATCTTTTGACCAGAGAAAAAATTGGAGGGGGGGAGGACTGCACAAGAGCCGTATTGTATAATAATATTTCCCCAAATGTCATAGACCTGTGGATTTCAAGAATTTTCATTATTATTTTTTCTGTCTGTCAACACTTTATGTTGATATCATGTTGACTTATATGTAAACAATAAAAAAAAACTGAGACGCTCTCAATAAAGGCGCCTTTTGACCTCCCTTTTCTATTGTCTATGACATAAAAACCGCACGCACATTCGAATGCTAGCAAAGTAGATGGGATTTCTGCTCGGTGCTCGCAGTCAAATTTCTATTATGCATTGCACCCTGCAACATGCTGTGTGATACTCCGAGTTCAGTTTCATCAGCCTTGGAGAAAAATATTGAAGCATTAAGAAACAGTGGTCGACGAAAAGGAGACCTCTGGAAGTTATTGGACAGCGAAGACATGCAATATGAATTATGCGATGAATTGGTACAGGCTAGAAAAATTGTATCTGCAATGCCGATATCACAGGTGTCCGTCGAAAGACTTTTTAGTTCCCTTAAACTTTTGCAGTCATCAAACAGGAGCTGCATGAAGCTAGATCTCATCGATGCACTGTTGTTCATTAGAACCAATGAATAGTAGTACTGTTGAATGACATACATGTATAAGCCCTATCAGCAAGATTTAGATTTTAAGATTTTGAATTTTGATTATAAATAGTTGATTCGTATTCTATGTTTCTTGTTTTCATTTCATCAGCCTAACCATCATCAGAGGAATAGTGGTAATGTGTTATACATAAATCGAATATAATAATATACATGAATCATTGATGAATTATTTAGTGCAACTTTACGCCATAATGAAAAATAAGAAATTAACATAATGTAAGTTAAGCCTTAACTTATTATGTATGCTGCATAGAATTACAAAACTCGTCCTAAATTAGACATTCTAAATTTTTTAAGTATAATTTTCAATTGTACATTTCTAGCCTACACTGCAATGAGACTATCTAAATTACAATTTCTACAGATGATGAGTCATGGGCTACCCACCGATCATATTATTCATGGACCACCAGACTATTGGATAAAGGCAATAATAAATAGCAATAACAACCTAAGCTAGCCTATATACACTTTTATAAAGCAATTGATATCTTTATTGATACGGTATATTTGGCTATATAGCCTATAACCTTTCCATGTTCGAGTAGATACAGGCCCTATAAGCTATTTGGAGGCATACGCTATCCAGTTTCATGTTCAAGCTTTGTTAAAAAGCTTATACTACTATTCGGCCCCTGTGACGGCCAATTAGGTATATCATCATCACTCATGTGGTCTTATTTAATGTAGCCTCGTAGTAGACTGGTTGCAGGCTAGGCCAATTTATATTTAGCCATTGCGGGAGATCTTTATCTAATTTAACCAATATAACTTTACTTTATCTTTCAGAGATAATCAATTCATGCAAAAATATATGACAAGTATGTTATTTATCATTATATTAGGCTATTATCATTTTTATTATTAACTTAAGTCGTTGCTTGTTAATGAAAACTAATTTGATTGTAGCAAGCCTCTATAGGCCACACCGTTATCCAAAAAACCCGTTCAACGGATCCAGGATTACCAGCATATATAGTACCTGAATTTGAAGTCGGAGCCGGAGCAGAGCCGGAGCCTTTCACATCAGTGTCGTGGAGCCGGAGCCGGAGCCGATGAGATAACGCATCGGCTCCACAGCCCTGGTGAAAAGTGTTATGAATATTTAAATCGAGCCATCGAGTATCTCCCTACAGAAACAGTGATCAGGAAAGACAGTGATAAGCCGTGGATTACCAATGTAATAAAATGCCTTATAAACAAGCGGTACAAAGCGTACAGAGAAAAAACTGGACCCTATTCAAACATTATAAAGAAAAGGTGCAAAAGAAGATCTACTTGGCAAAAAGGCACTGGAGCAATTCCTATCTTGAAAAGCACTCTATTTGGGATGTTCACAAAATTGTCACATCTCAAACTAGATTATCGAAGGATTGGTTGCAGCAGTGTGAACCAAACAGGAACATCTATGACATCATGGAGCAGGTGATCTTAAATCTCGCTTCTGAATTTATTATGGATCCTGTTGACCTCAATTCTCTCCCTAAAACTTGGACTGTACCTTTCCAGTTTGTGGAGATTCAAGTAAAAAGGCTTCTTGACAATGTTAGTCCCAAGTCTGGTCCTGGCTCCGATCTCATTCCCTCAATTGTTTGGTTCAAATTCTCAACTGTGCTCACGAAACCTCTGACTATGATTTTCAATATGTGTCTCGATGCTGCAGACTTGCCAACTTTGTGGAAACGGGCAGACGTGATTCCGTTTCCAAAGAACAAGCCCCCACGTTTGGACAACATCAGGTCAATTTCACTTCTGCCGATCCCTGAACGAATTTTCAAAAAACTTTTCCTGAAGCAAGTGGTCATATTTTCATGAACAAATATGATCCCGCGCAATATGGTTTCAGGAAGAAAAGTTCCACGACGTGTGCCCTATTGATTGTGGAGAACTTTATTTCAGAGAGTCTTCAGGATGTTAATGTAATTGGGTGTCACATTCTTTCCATTGACTTGATGAAGGGATTTGATAAATTATCTCATAATATCCTAATTCAGAAAATGATGAAATACGGATTCGACAATTATCTGGTAAAGTTTATGGCAAACTATTTATCCTCCAGGTCACAGAGATTGCGATGGAATTTCCTATACAGCAATGATGCTGATGTTGTCAGTGGAATACCCCAAGGATCATGTATTGGACCATTGGTGTTTGGGTTCTTCACATCGGATTTGCTGCTCCCGGATTGCAGTAATCTCATTGACGAAATATGCGGACGACTTGCTACTGGTGGGACAAATCAAGAAAGGCGACGACTCTAGCCCAGTTACTCATGATCTCAAAGTAGTTTCCGATTGGACTGATCGAAATCTTATGCGGATAAGAGAAGACAAGTGCTCTCAGATGTTCGTCTCCCTCTCAAAAGCTCAAGACTGGAATTCATTTCAAATAGCCAACATCAAGTGTCAGTCTCACATGAAGTTTCTTGGAGTTGAAATGGATCAGAAGCTAAGCTGGGCAGTACACGCCAAGAGCATAACAAAGAGAGCATCATCACGTCTATCAGTTTTGAGGAGACTGAAACCCTTCCTTAATGTTACCGATCTAGCCACCGTATACAATATCTGTGTAAGGAGTATACTCGAGCACTCCGCTCCATTATTTGTCGGCATTGGTTCAACTATGGCGAATCAGCTAGAATCTACTCAAAGGAGAGCCCACAGAATTATCTGTGGATCATCAAGCTGCATGTGTGTAAACTTCGTTCCATTACATTATCGTCGGATCATTTTGGCATCAAAGTTATTTACTGCGTTAGTACAGGATGATGATCACCCTTTGTATTTCATGGCTCCTGATCTCCATCAATATTCCGGAACTTACCGCATGCCCAAGTGCAAAACAAAAATGAGGAATAATTCTTTCATCGTGACCATGATTCGTATACACAATAGTGGCTTCTGCTAATTTGAGTTTTGTGTTTTTTTTCTCTTGTTTTGATTGACTTGATACCAAATGACTTTTTGCTTCTGTTAGCCTCACGATTTTTATTATTAAGGTTTTCTCGAAATATACGTCTATTATCTATTATAAATCAATCGTGACTCCGCGAGTATCTTGTGTGATGTGCCATACCAAATAATTAAATTTACTTTGCAATGTTACTTTGACGCCATATGTCAGCTTCTAAAGTATCTCATGTCAATCGGCAGTCATGGTGATAGCAACAACACTTCTGAGCCTTGATTACTATAGGTCTTCTTCATAGTGTCGGCAGTTTTCACTTGAGAAGCTGTAGCTCTATCCACAGCGGTGGGAGGGTAGGGGGATTCGGCCCCGGTCAAATTCTTAGTGTGGTCTTCTTAGCACCAGGCCGGTCAATCTGCGCCATAGAATTAGACAAGTCGTTTCTTCTTCTGTTTGACTAGAAAGGAAGCATTGGAACATGTAACGCTAATGAAATGCACAATCTGCTGACATAATATCATAGCAATCGAACAATGAGCAGCCAGTTCAACATTAAACACGCTCAATTGTGCGAAGTTTCAGTGACTGTTATCAACCGGATCACACAGCAAAAACACGCGGACGATGTCAATTTCTACACAGAAGTTTGCGAACATTTTTTCGTGTGCCTGTTAACTTTTTTAATAATGATCGGAGGGCCCAACATTCTCGAGAAAATTTCTGCGCTATGATCTGAATTCTTCTAATCTGAAGGAATCGTGGCGATCAGAGCATTTTGAAGACATTCACAGAAATCCGCAAGCGACGACAATTTTTCCTATCTCTGCAAGGCATTAAAAATTTCTTTTTGCCGACTTAGTAAGTTCCTGCATGTACCATCGTCTTGAATCAGCATGCACTTTTAGCAAAGTGATACGGTTGAACAATCTAATTCTGTTATCGGCGCATTTGTGACTTAGTTCTAGCTTATTTTCAAAGTTTCTCAGAAAATCGTTAATTTGGTAATCGACTTTTCATATGAGTGCAGTATGATCTAAATATGAGTCTATGAATCATCTGTTGAATGTACCGTAGGGTGCATTTACACGTGCAACATTATTGCAGACACTTTTCGATCCATGATGAGTCAGAATTATTGTTTGTCCATTCTTTTCTGGATTGAGATGTGTCAGCAATAAAGTTGCACATACACCTTTTCCATTTCAAGTATAAGAATGCGACATTCAATCGTTAATTATCTCAAATCAAAGATAAAACTGTGGTTTGATTTGAGATTATTCATTAATGAACTGAGATGTAAGATTACTTTGCAGATTTACCTCAATTCAATTGTAGAATTATCAAAACGATAATAGATAAACTAAAATCAAATGTAAATGCTTGATCTTTCTGAAAGAAAATTGACTGTATCCGAGTTGCTGCGGTGCATTATTCGCTGACATACAAATGCTGATACTTTTCGTTTTTAGGAAATACCTTGCTGTTGTCGAAAATGATTTCTTTACATTTGAGCTCAATAAATTTCATTAAGCTCATTTAGTTTTCAATCAAACATGCTGCTTAGATTCAACGTACATCTTTTTATTCATTTATACCTGCAGATGTGCATGCACCTCTCATATCCTGTATCCATCTATCTTTCATCCTTATTTCTATCTCGCACAAAACAGCAAAAAATAATCCAAATATTCATGTATTTATAAAAACAATGTGCATTATTAATTTATTCATGGTTGATGTCATCACCTGCTATGCAAGATGGAAGAAGAGTCAACATATGCTGATAAAGTCGACGAACTTTCACGTACGTAACCGAACTGATGGATTGTTCTGCCAACTGCATCATAGTGGCTATTCGTTGTTGATGGGTCTGCTGTAGCAGGTAGTGCCTTGTCTCCGCCATCAGTTTCTTGAACTCCGCTTTCCATATGCTGAATGCACCTTCCCAAATATTCAGAAACGGCGAATATGCCGGCTGGAACCGGTAGGAGTGACCTGCCTGAAGGATAGCGTCTGAGCATTTATTTGCGCCAAAGTGAACTCAGGATGCTCTTCAGTGATGGACACTATGGCGTCCTCCATCTCATTGTCTAAACGAACATTCCTAGCTCCACCTCGAGGACGATCAACAGTCCCATGCTCACGGTATCGTTGAACAATCGCATCTGTAGTTCCATACGCGATGCCCACCTGTCTAGCGGTCTCAACATAGTCTTCATTACGCTCATATACGGCAGCAATTCTCTGTTTGTCAACCAAGGAGATGCGATTTATTGGCATATTAGCAAAATTATCAGTCGACATGCGGAGCTAAATTGGCTTTTACAGAGATATCTACCAATAATATTGCGAATATTATTCATGAATTGAGATATGCGACTTCACTTGTCTCTGTCGTCAACAATTAAACAATAGAAACGAGAAATTGCATACTTGAAATGAGATTCATGACAGCAGAAATTAGCAATTGAATGCCTGAATTGAAGAACTATTGTTGATCTGAGTGATATTAACATTGAATTTAGCGATTCGATACATGAACTGGAAAAGGTGTATAAACGCACCCCTAGACATCGGATTGAATATTTGAAATTCAAATATCATGCAAGTACTGCTGATTAAAAATTAAAAGTAATTTCACATTTGAAACGCCATTTTTGCTTCCTCTGCTAATCACTTGAAATCTTTGGGTATCTGCAAGTCATTACATGAAGTTATTTTTAACTGTGGAATATCATTTCACACATAAATTGGAATGGTTACATACGTCATGCATATTTGAGGTGTATTCCATGAACAAATCAATCTCTTTTAGAACTCACAGATATTTTTCAGTGCATTCAACCAGTTTTTCATCATAAACAGCAATCCAAAGGGTGCTTTATATCCCAAAATCTGTCAACATTGCTGTTTATAACACGAGTTAGATGAAATGAGTGTCACTATTAGAAAGTTCACGAAATATGCTGTACTATGAATTTCACGTGATCTTTAGCAATTTCACAATTCAATGCCTCCGGCTTTTACGAGTTCGGAACGATTTTTCTATGCGCTTGCCCGTGGCCCCACCATGAAAAATGATTGCCAACTGGGAATCGAACTCAGTCCTCGTACGGCTAACGCAACCTAAAGAGCAAAAAATCTATCGAAATACAATCTCCGTTGTCGTGTCAGCAGCAACCACAGCTTTCCATGCGCATATGACGTAATCTTCCTAGTTTGTCTATAGAACAATAGAAACTGCTTCCAGCCTTGCACCGAGGAGTTTTGCTTCCTCCTGACACGATCGTGGAGGGTGTGCTTTGCTGGTCTTGGTGATATTCAGGTCGCGTTAGCGTTCGAGCACTGGGTTCGATTCCCGACCGGCAAGCCATTTTTCATGGTGGTTCCAGGAGCAAAGTGCATAGAAACATCACGTCGACTTCGTGAAAGCCAGAGGCATTGAATTGTGAAATCGATTCCTTCGCCTGGAAGCAGCTACTGTTTTGAGCAAAAGTTAGAAGTCAGGCAGTGGCCGAATCACCCCCTGGAATGTCGGTGCGCTTCAGGCACGATGTGTTGACGTATATGGAAATATACACTCGACAAAACGTACGCCCCACCCCGCATTCTACAGCTTATTCGCATCTATTTCATAGCTCTCATATTCTGATGATTTTAAGACGGATATGATAGCTATGTATTGTGACGCAAGGTTTATGGTTTATAGTTGATTCTATCTTCAAGACTGTTCGAAACTGCAATGGGCACGACACTATCAACATTGGACGACTTATGACTGGAAACAAGTTTCGTTTACTGACAAAACAGCCATTGAACTGCGGGACGAACCTCCTGAATATGTGAGTTGTCGACGGTCATGCATTGACTTCTGATCATTTTATCCAAACGACGAAGCATCCCACAGGCGTCATGGTTTGGGGTTGCTTTAGCTGGCAAGGACCCGGTAGCATCCATATTGTGGAATGGGACATGAATTCTGAAATTTGTATCAATGAAATAATTGATCAAAGAATTGTTTTCCAAATGGAGGACTTTCTTCCGGATGGTAATGGTTGGTTGCAGCAAGACAATGCGCCTTGTCATGCCAGTAAACGAAGTATGGCTGATTTCAACACAAAGAGTATTCGAGTTTTACCATGGCCTCCCAGTTCACCGGATGCAACTCCGATCGAGAACTTGTGGTCAATAATCAAACGGCGTCTCAAGCCTCGCAAAAAACAAATATGAGCTGATCAACGCTTTCTTGAATTTGTGGGAAAGATCCTGAAGTTGCTGACATTTGCAACAAATTGGTTGAGTCAATGACTACCTGAGTTGAAGCAATTATTGCTAACAAAGGTGGTACCACCAAACTTTGATGAATATTTGTGAATCATCTTGTTGTTTTCATCATTAATGATCTAAGAAACCTGATGAAAGTGAATATTTTCTATGGGGTGAGACGTAATTCTGGAGACATAGGAAAAGTTGCATTTTGCACATTATCATGATGGCTAACCTAATTTATCATTGCTGAATTGGGTAGATACATGCAATAAACATTTTACTTTGTAAAAAAAGTTACTATGAACTCATAGTTGAATTACATAAGCTTGCACTTGGATCTAGAATAAAATGAAAACTATTTATTTTAATAGGAATTGGTATTCAACAAGACACAAGGAAAAGAAAGGTTAATCACATCATGTGTTCTACGTGGGAACCGCTCGGTTGTACACACAGCAGGAGACAATTTTTCCAGTCAATACGAACACGATTCAAAACATTCGACGAAAAGCAGGCACAAGCATCAACAGCTCTTTCTTGCAAATGACCATATGACGACATTTCTCCCAAACAATATATAGTCGCTTTTCAAACAAGTTAGTGTGGGGCGTACATTTTATCGTCGAGTGCACTTACTTAACAATTTGCAAAACAGTGACATGGGTTCAAAAACATGAGATAAAACCGTCATGAGAACCACCCTTGTTCCTTCTCTCATATTTACCATGATTGGTCGAAAATAGTGGCTCTCTATAACCACATCTCATCATCAATAAATAAAGGAAAAAGCTAAATATATCGGTATCGGTTATCACCGATGCTATGCCTTCGAGGCATCGATAGCGAACAAACCGATAGGCATCGATAGGCTCGGTTACACTGGCAGCGTCGTGCTGCGCAGGAAGTGGTAACAAACATAATTCACGCTGACTGTTGCGAGGGCACGTGTTGCAACGTCACTCACAACGTAATAGGGAGCATGCGGCCATCAGTTTACATTAGCATCGCGAGTGCTGCAGCTTCATTCAAGAAAATGGACGCAAACCGAAAGGCCGCGATTCTTCTTTTGCTCCAGCGACGTCGAAGAAATAGGAAAAAAGAGAGAAAGTGTTGGGTGAAGGACATCTACATTCAACGGCCACGACAAGGTGACTTCGACAATCTTGTTCAAGAGCTCCGGTCAGATCCGTCAAATTTTTTCAACTATGTGAGAATGACTCCAGACCAGCTCGACTACATTCTTCGAGAAATCAAGTCCCGCATCTCAAAGAATGACACTAGATTCCGGAAGTCCATCGAGCCCGGCTTAAAATTGTCTCTCACTCTCCGATTTCTAGCTGCTGGAGACACACAGGTTTCACTATCTTATGCATTTCGAGTTTCCAGAGCTTCGGTCACTGCAATAATCAACGATGTTTTGGAGGCACTTTGGAACTGCCTATGGGAGAAGTTTCTGCCAATTCCTACGCGTGAACGATGGTCCGAAATCGCATCGAAATTCGAAGCAAGGTGGAACTTTCCAAATTGTCTTGGTGCACTTGACGGCAAGCACATCGCTATTCAGTGCCCGGCGAATTCCGGTTCACAATTTTATAACTACAAACATTTTCACAGCGTGGTGTTGATGGCTCTTTGTGACGCGGACTATTGCTTTACAATGATAGATGTCGGCAGCTTTGGTAGAGCAAGTGATAGTTAGTTCTTTGTTTGCACAGACTGAGCTAGCCAGGATTCTGAAAGACGATGTTCATCATCAACTACCCGAATGGAAATGCGTGTCTGAGAGTGGGAGATCGCTACCTCATGTCGTTGTTGGTGATGAGGCATTTCCTCTGCTCCCGAATCTCATGCGGCCGTTCCCGGGAAAAGATTTCACCGAATCGAAGTCTATTTTCAACTACAGACTGTCAAGAGCCAGGCGAACTATCGAGAATGCCTTCGGAATTCTTGCTGCAAGATGGCGCATATTTTGCAAACCTGTACTTGCTTCTCCTGAGAAGGTATCAAAGATAGTCTGTGCTTCTGTGGTTCTCCACAACTTTCTCCGAAAGAGTGAATTAAATCTCAGTGCCTCTGAACGCAGATATTGTCCGGCAGGTTATGCAGATCAAACCGATTCGAATGGTGAGTTCATTCCAGGAGCTTGGAGACAATATGACAGTGCCCTTACCGATGTTGGGAGGCAGGGATCCAACAATGCAGCAGAAAGTGCATCAAATGTGAGACTTTCGTTCATGGAACATTTTGTAACGGAAGATATTCTTGAGTGGCAGTCTACTTATGTCAACCGTGTTCACTGATATTAAATTCCTTTCCCTTTTGATGAAGTAATACACATGCAAGATGCTGAATAATCATGTCTCATCGAATCATTTATCAACTTTTGATAGTCAGCTTTTTCTAGGCTAAATAAAAATGCATTAAATACAAATTCAACACAAGGTCTTTTCTCCATGCGAAATATGCATGTATCGAAAAGAAGTTTTAACTATCAATCAGATTTTATTTGTAGTCAGAGAAAGCGTTCGAATACGTCGACATCAGATTCATCTAAAAATTCCATCTTGTAAAGTAGTTCTTGCACTTTAACTTTCGCACGCGCCTTGACTTCAGGTTTGAAGCGCTTAAGTGTTGATGTAATTGCCTTGCAGAAGAGTTCATCCTCATCCAGAGGATTCTCTAGCAGCCTCAACACTCTGTCTTCGAATTCATCTGCAGGCTTCGAAGGACGCCGCTTCCGGGATATTGTAAAGTTCTCTTTCTGGGAGACTGAAATGTGCGAATCATCCAGCTGAGATTTGCAATCGTTCATCTCGCTTTCCTTTCTGTGGAAGTTTGAGGTTGTGGGACGTGGCTTTAGAAAGTCATTTAAAAACGATAGCAAAACACTGTGCTTGAATTCGATCGATGTTCCTCCTCCATCACCACTTTTCTTCTGACCAGCTCTTCTCTTCGCACGTGTATAATTGTCTCGCAATAATTTCCAAATTTTCTTCGCATCCTCCACCTCACATCCGCAGTTTTTGGCTACCTCTCTCCAGACATTCCGCTTTGCGATTTTGTCATGATAGGCGCTATCATTTATCGCATACAAGCAGGGATATTTTCGCACGTTTTCGATTAGCGTCTCTTCACATGCCATTTTGCCACTCAAGATAAGAATGAATGATGACAGATGGACAACAGGAATCAGCTGTGAACCGGATTCGAGACTTTCCTATGCCGATAGACCAATCAGACCAGCCGTTGAATTTCATTTAACTCTCTTCGACATGCCGCGCAGTAACCTCCCAGATAATAAAATTCGGCGAGTCAGTGTGATGTAGCAACAACGTCATCAGGAAGCATCCCTCAAGATGACATACGTCAGTTGCCGCGCAGCAGCTATGCTGCCAGTGTAAATTTAGCTTAATTTATCGTTGGTTATCACCTTTTTCGTCATCACGCCCATCTTTGGTCAAAAATGTGCGGCTGGTAGAACTAGAACCTACGACCTTAGGTTTTCTAGACTTGTCGTTTTACCAAGTGAGCTGCGACTGTGATCAGCGCCTCACCATCATATATCAATTGTCATAGCAAATATAATTATTGAATAAATATTTCGCCACATTATGCGGTTATTCATATCAAGACCAGTTCCTGGGATTCGATGTCTATCAAGGCTTCTGAAGCCATATCGCAAATGAAATTAACAAAAGAAATCAAATGAGTTTAATGATGGATCAAATTGCCTTGCAGAAGATACTCGGCTGGTAGGAATTGAACCTACGACACCAGGGTATTTAGACTTGTCGCCCTAGGAGTTGAAGGAGAGTTGCATGCGTCGCACTTGCATTCTGGTAAATTATTTCAATTCAAATTATCTTTATTAAGCTCTTCAGTATGAAGTCACTGTTTCCACAAGATCTTCCGTGGGAAGAATAATAATACTAGGAAATGTATCAATCTGTCGACCACCCCTGCCGACCTGACTTTTGCTTATTTGAATTCACCTAAAAGACATGAATCAAGAATTCTTAATGTTGTATATTTTCCACTGTCAAATGCCTTAATGACTGTCATTATCATTTTCATAAGTCTACTCAACAATATTAGAAAAGGAATTTATCTATTTTGTTTTATTATCACTAATAAAGCTTTCTGTACAAGTTGAAAACGTTGGATTGAAGGCAGACAGGCCCAGGTTCAGGCTTGGGTTGAAGGTTTTCCGGCTCGGGTTGAACGTAGTCATGCTCGGGATCGGGCTTGGGTTGGAGGTTGCCAGGTGCGGGCTTGCGTTAAAGGTAGTCAGGCGCTGGATCGAGCCTGTGTTGAAGGCAGTCAGGTGCGGTCTTATGTTGGATGTAGTCAGGTACGGGTTTGGGTTCGAGGTCTTGGTCCCTTTAGATCTCAAGTTAAATCACACGAAATTAACTGTGAAAAAATGTTGTCCCAATAATTGAGTAGTATTTCTGGTGAGAATCGCTGGCCAATTGCAATTAAAACTCATCTTTTTCCATCTTCGACCGTATTGAACTCACATCCGGTTAGCTCGTCAGGAATACAGCAGGAACACGCATTTCCCGTCGTAAATGTTTACTATTCGGTAATCACACATGAATGAGACTGTGGGATTAAAGATACGAGTCTACAACTGCAGCCATTATTGTTTTGGAATAGCAATTTTGGTCTCACCCACGCGATCGGAATGTCTTGACGTCCTTCTCTTATTGACTTTGAGTTGGGTTGAATAAATATCGCGGCTTTTTCTACCTGTTGTGACTCAGGCCTGATAAATAATGGACAATGTTTAAATAACTTACGATTTGAATGCCTTTTCAGCAAATATGCTTTTTTCCGTCACGAATTTCGTCCACTTAGCTTAGTCTCTCACACAGATTGCTCTCTAATTTCACTTGTCCAGTGTATGGGATGGAAATGGCGCCCTAGAACCGCTAGAATTCGAACGGAAGTTTGCCGAATTTCTGTCAATGGAGGCCGCTACAATCCATAGAAAGATAATGACTGGGTGTCCACACTGACCTGTCACCTGTTGAGAGATGTAAACACTACGGGAGGACAACTGCACCAAAGAAGTGCAAACATTTACTCAAATTAAACCATTTTCAATTTGACGTTGATTTCACTGCCATATGTACGCCAAGATTTAATCCTATCGACAGAGCAGATCATTCGATCAGGCAATAATCAAAATGTTCTGATTTCAATAATTTCAATTCAGCATTATGATGAAAAAACGAAGTAAATGCTATTTCAGTCTGCATTCTTCACATGTTTCTATGAGCAATAGAAATTTGCTTGAATAGAAGGGAGAAGAGTAACACACACACAAATGAAATGAACACCTGCTATGCACAATGACCATAAATATACACAAGGAGTAGAGACTGAAATTATGGTATTACATCCATCTCGATTGTTAAGAAATTAATTACGTGAATGTTTTCGAAACATTGTAGCATTAATGAAATGCTACGCATGAGATGTGCTGAGATTAATCATATTTCTAAAATATGATTGTAAATTTTTTTATCAGGAGACCCAGAATGTGTGTAGTGATATGATCGTAAGCGTGCGTAGAAATGCATTTGAGCAAAAGTTTCTACAATGGGCAAGTCCGATCATGGATAGTTCAAAAGCATCGCTTTGCAGGGTAGGCGCGATATAATGTTTGTGAGAGCGATTCGATTCTAAGTTTTGTGTCTTAAAGTACTTACCTAAGCTAAACAACTCACGTAGTACTTGAGAAAAATTGAGCAATTTTCTTATTTTCAAGAAAGATTAAGCATCCGATCAACAAATTCACAAAACTTCGACGAGAGCAATTGCAGTTAACTCCATCAGTTTACTCAACAGCTTTACATCGACGCGAACAGTTACAGATAACCAAGTTAAGTTATGGTCGCCGAGACTTAAAGATCTTGAGCAGCTCATTCTTGATGAAGTAGAAAATTAATATTTCATCAAAAAAATAATGTAAATAATGAAATAAACACAAATGAGAAGTAAATGAATAAGCAATGTGGGTGTGACCGTTGCACAATGTCTCCATGCACAAATAAGAAATTGTTTTCCTGACGAGCAATAAGCGAATATGTATCTGCCTAGAATTATACAGGTAACGTGACGGGAATCACCAACCAACATGTTGTGCTAATCTGCATATAGATGTGCTTTAAAACATCTTAGTGCTACTGTACGGGGCTACTGCACTTATTTGCGGCAATTTTAGAAGCAGATTGACCAGGACCGTTATCAACAATAGACTGCTCTTAGACAGTTTTGCAATTACCTATGCAAACAAGGTATTCGCATTAACAATTCCACAGATTATGTAACTTAATATTGATTTTGGTTGCATGTTTTGTAGCTTACAAGTACAACTCCCACCGTTTCTAGTTTCTAGTGTTCACTTATCTTTCAAATAAAACTTTGCAGAATGCAAAACTTAATCTGAAAGTAAAATTAGGTGCTAAGATATTTGACAAAGCCTTGAATATAAATTTCTTGGAAGTTAGTCGAAAAGCCATTAATAGTTATTTCCATATATGCGGGACTATATTCTTTATGTCTCAAGATGCTAAAGTCACTCAATACAAAAAGATCATGAAAATGAAAGATATAACACTCTTGGGATCTCAAATTAGCAGTGTGGGAATTGAACCATTAAAAAAAATCCTCCGTTATCGCTCATCTCATAATTTGGAGAGCAGGACAGCTTTTGATGTTCTGCTATTTTTTATGGAAAACTCTAAAATATTATGCGTCATTATGGCATCGTATACGCTGCTCGAAATGCATCGTTCTTTCAATAATTTCGGAGTTTTCCATAGGAAATAGCAACCCATCCTCCCCTCCACACTTTAAAATAGTTTCAGAACTTCACACGGTGTCCCCATTTCAGCATTCAGACTAAAAAAATATACCATCGGCCAAACCTGTTTTTTCATGATCCATGACCCATTTGAAGTGTATAAACGCAAAAAGGAAAATTTTTTAATGCTCAGATTTTTTTTAAATGGCCAATTTTCAAAATGGCGGCTATTTTCGTTATGTGTGTCCTCTTTTTTTCAACTCAACGCATTTCCAAGACAAGGTAGCCGTCATGACACTATATATTGTTGTAATGCATCCATAAAATACTTAAAGGAATTGTCAAGTACTGTCTGCATAGGTGACATTTCTATTTTATGAGTAGTACGTGCTAGTTTTACCACTATTTTGCAAAAATAGAAAATAATTTCATTCATTTATTAAATCAGAAATTTCCCGCAGCTATTGAAATTGCAAAAGTAATTGAAGCTCAGAATCTAAGAATTTACAAATGTAGATAATGATCTTCAAAACCTATCCTTTATAGCTATCAAATGAAATCTCGAGCGTCTTTTTTCATCTCATTTATTCTATCATCGTATTTTTTTCTATGACATGTCTTATCTTCACATCTCATGTTATGTTTTGTCACCATAATAGACCAACAAGGTCATTTTTCTCAGCGTCTATAGCAGACTCGGAAAAGGCTCATTGTTTCAGATTACCGGCTACATAAAGTCATTAGTAAAGCCACCATATAACATGCGAGTGTGATATAGAGTTTAGAGGGTAAAGAATTCTCCGCTTCATACTTCTATTTATTATATTCTTTACTTCTATAAAGATATAGAAGCCATAAAATATCTATTGTCTTGACTCGTTATGTTGCGTGCGGTAATAGCATTGTTCGATTTCTTCATTAAACTGCTAGTGCATCGTGATTGATTGAAACTGATTGATGAGTCATACCAAAGATATTTTTATATTCATTCGTTCGTGACTTTTAATTACCTAATTATTTACAGGATTCTCCACTAGGGTAATTGTTTAACTTTGGCAGCTTCCGTTTCCTGGATCCTTCGAATTTTTTTGACCGTGTCGTGTCTTGATTCGATATCCATAGTCATTCACATGTATGTTATGGCATAAATATAACATAGGAATTGAATTGTCGCTCACTGGTAAATTTTTGATTTCATTTACGATCAAAATGGCAACGGCGTTAGATGAAACACACGAAAAACTACGGGAGAGAGTATGCATCGTTTGTTACCGGAAAGCGTCGAGAAATCTTTCTGCTAAAGAAATTTCTATCGTACTAAAACATTTAATTGAACACTTTGACATAGACAATCATGATTTTCCCAGTGGCGTTTGTGGAGGTTGTAACATGCTATTACTGAAGAAAGGTAAAGGGGACAGTGTTGACTTTTTTCTACCAGATGACTACGATCCGCGACGTCAAACAAACACTCGATCCTGCAAGAAATGTGAGTGTAGAATTTGCTCTGTTGCACTGATGAGCCTACAAGATGCAGTTAAATTGAAACAGAAATCAGGCCGACCTCAAACAAATGTGATTCCACCTGTAGAACGTTTGAAATATGTGGACGTTGTTTTGCAAAGATCTATAGAGGAAGTAACCATTCAGTTGAAATGTGCTCTTCTAGACGGGCAAGAGTTTATAACGTTGAATCTTTGTTGGATTCCCCTTCAAAGCAATTTAAACAGCGAGTTGCAAGTAGAACCATCAACGAATCCACTTCGCTAGCCACGCTGGGAAACTGTGATCGAAGAATACCGCCGAAGAGAAAAAGCCTAGAAAGTCCTATTATTCAGGCAAGTACTTTTACAAAAATTCAACAAAGACTTTATTTAAGTACTCGAGAAGTAAACAAGCTATCACAAGATCTACGAAATTCTAACCCCGGAATTGTAGAACGTCGTCTTAGAGACAAACTATTTGAACTGAATCATTCATTGGATGGATTCTTTGACCTTCGATTAATGCCATTCAAGACCCAAAAATCTGACGACGATTCAAAAGAAGAATGGGCAGTTGTTTGTCGTGATTTGAACGTTTTTGTCGATTTTGCTCTTCGAGAAAGAGGTATTGACAATGACTCTGCTTTGATCGGCATCGATGGCGGAGGTGGTTTTATAAAATGTTGTCTTTCCATCTTCGATCCGTCAGATGATGCAACAGGCACATCAAGGCGTTCGGAATTCAAAGACTCAGGAGTCAAACGTTGCTTCATTTAGGCATCGTTCCTGAAGTACCCGAGAACTACTACAATCTGAAACAGTTGTGGATCAATGTTGGTACATTTATTTGCTCAACCGGAAATTTACGATTGCCAGTGACCTAAAATTATGCAATATTTTGCTCGGTCTGATGTCACATAGCAGTGTGCATCCAAGCTTATGGTGCGATATCAAAAAAGATCGACTCGATTGCAAAGGAAATCAGAGAACTCTCGGTACTTTGAGGAAACTGTTTTGGAATTACTATGACGATGGCGCAGTGAAAGAAAAGGCAAAATATCACGGTAACGTCGTTCATCTTCCAATGTTTTGTGGTAAATCCGATATCACCACAGTTATTTCTCTCGTTCCCCCACCTGAACTACATTTACTCACAGGAGCGGTAAATACCATATTCTCGGCTTTGCGAAAACTTTGGCCACAAGCTGACGAGTGGTTGCTACGCTGTGGTATCCAAAGAGAAGGCCTGCATGGAGGAAGTTTCACCGGGAATGCCAGCAGGAAGTTGTTGGCGAATGTTGATGTTCTAGAGCAAATGGTTCCGAATAATCAAATTGTATTTGTTGAGGCATTCAGGCGTTTCAAAGATGTCATCGACTCATGCTATGGAAGTACCTTGGATGCTGACTATGCCACAAAAATCGAATTATTCAAGATATCTTATCAAAAGTTGAAGATCCCAATCACACCGAAGATCCATGCCGTGATTTTTCACATTACTGAGTTCTGCTCCTTCAATGGCAACAAAGGTCTTGGGCCATGGAGCGAGCAAACTTCAGAATCCGTCCATTATGATTTTCAGCGTGTGTGGGAAAACTATAAAATCCGCAGCACTGAGAACAATAACTATGGCAAACAATTGTTGTCTGCTGTATGCAGATACAATAGCTTGCATTTATGAATTTTCTAATTATAAATGAAGTTCGTTTTAGCACCTGGTAGTGTGGCTTGGTAGAATTAACTTGTTAATCTTGTTATTGAAACATGTCTTCTCTGAGCAAAATTTGGATAAAAAAGTCTTTTCTCTCATCCTGTAATATGATTTGATACTCGAACACTGAATGGTCAGTACTTCTTCCGATAGATAATGCAAATGTAGCATGCTTCATGCATCGTGTATGGCTATAGCGAAATCTTTCATTGCATGAAAAAAACAGACTCACTATTTTTGCAAAATAGTGGTAAAACTAGCACGTACTACTCATAAAATAGAAATGTCACCTATGCAGACAGTACTTGACAATTCCTTTAAGTATTTTATGGATGCATTACAACAATATATAGTGTCATGACGGCTACCTTGTCTTGGAAATGCGTTGAGTTGAAAAAAAGAGGACACACATAACGAAAATAGCCGCCATTTTGAAAATTGGCCATTTAAAAAAAATCTGAGCATTAAAAAATTTTCCTTTCTGCGTTTATACACTTCAAATGGGTTATGGATCATGAAAAAACAGGTTTGGCCGATGGTATATTTTTTTAGTCTGAATGTTGAAATGGGGACACCGTGATTCAACGGCATGTTTGTCGCCTCCAAAATATTGTTGTGCACTATCCTTCATGCCTACTCCTCACATATTGTTTCGGAATTCCAAAATTGGTGCACATATCGCGAACTCCCTCGTGTTTTCGATAAATACTTTGCTAGAAAAGTATGATTTGAAAACTTGAAAAACTTCGGAGTAGGGAGTCAAAAGGCCAACCGGTTAATGCAATTTAACCGGGTACCCGGCGCTTTTCCAACTTTTCAACTATAAGTGTGGTAAATATAGTCAGATAATTTGCTAACTGCATTGCTTCAGTTTCCACAATCAAATCATCTCATTGTTGTAAGAAATAGACTTCATTGTTCTCATTCGGAAGAATGACTTCCTGTAAGTCGAGTGAGGTTTCCGCTAAACTTAATAATCTTGATTCTGACCACAGTTTCAAGAACAGGCTCGATTGGCTCAGAACAGTAATTGGCTTTTTTACAATACAGATACATTAGCAGTCCTGATTAGAGCCCGTTATCTTGGATGAAAGACGAATGGATCGTTTCCTGAGAATAGCAAAACTTTATAAGTTATACTTGCAGTATAATATATATAATAATTATATAATCATATTATTATATTAATAATCATATTGCAGAATATATATACATATATTCTATTATATATATTCTATTATATATATATTATATTATATTAAAGAAAAAGCACAAATGCTCCTTCAACCGGACATGTTTCGGGATACTTTATTCCATCTTCAGTGGAGGTTTCATCAAATCAACAATAAGGAAAAATGGTTTATATACAAATTAAAAGATAGAAGCAAGCGGTTTATAATTACAGCTCAAGATAAAATCAATAAAATCAGTTCGACGGCAAAGTTCATAGGTTAAAGTATAGAGGTACTGATCTGTTCCGTTCATTAGACAGAATATTATTGTTTTCTTTAATTAAAACAGATTCCAAAATCAACGGATACTTTGACTGACCAATGACAGTGAAATTTTCTGGCTTCGGTGTATGAGCATGCATAGAGATTTCAGTAGGGCATGGATAACCTTTTAAATGCTCACTAACACGGATGGCTGAATGACGTTTGGTAGCGCCAATGTATCACATTTCACAACGATCACATGAATATAAATATGAAACATTGGATTTTAGGCCACTCGCAATAGGATCTTTGTTTGGATAGAAATTTTGGATTTTAGATATTTTTCAAACAGAGCGAATACGAACATTCGAGGGCAGCTCACTGTTGATTTCAATTACCCGACGCTGTAACATAGGATAATTAGTGTCAATAAAGGGAACAGACCAGTACAGAATTTTCGTATTAACGCTTTCATCTTCAGTAGTTGACTTGAGATGCTCTGATTCAATGTTGCTTTCTACTTGTAGTCTTATGCGGTCAATTGTCTTCATCTCATTGCCATTCTTATTGAACATATCATTGATTTTTCCATTAGCGACTTGATAATTAGCATCATTTGAGCATGCTCGTAAAATATGTGCATTTGTGTAGCATTTGTGTTTTTTCTTTAATATGAAGACGCTTGGGCAATTATGCTACAATACATATATATATATATTTATATATATATATATATATATATATATATATATATATATATATATATATATATATATATATATATATATATATATATATATATATATATATAAGAAGGAAAATAACTCCCGTAAGTCGTCAAGGAAAAACTTTGAATCTTGAAAGCCCGACCGGTTTCACTTGGTCATCCAAGCTTCTCAAGGGGTGATGTTTATATATTATATAAACCGTGTATATATTAATATATTATTAATTATATAAACTATGTATATACGTATATTATAAATTTATATACCGTATATATATATATATATATATATATATATACATATATATGTAAATAATGCCAGAAGCTTCAGCAAGCTCTGAACAACTACTCAGCTCAATGGGTCCGTGCATGTACGATGAAAAAGAGAATGAGCAGAATCTCCTTTTTCACATTTGTTTTCTTCTTTTTTCTACTACATTTTGATAATACTGAGCTTGCTTTGTTGTCAGTTGATATCTTATCATCCGTCTTCAAGATCCATTTCGCTGTGGTAGCAAGCAAGTACTTATTTCGATTAGATAAGATTTATATTTTGATTAATTTGACAATAAAAATGCAGCCTGCCCGATGTATTGTTACTTGTCATGTGATACCTATATAGTCACATCATTGCAAGCTGTGAATTAATAGGCCTATGTCAATTTAGATTAAAGCTGGTCAGAAAGGATAAACGCAAAGTAATGATGCACTACAGGATGACGAAATTTTTGAAAATGAAATAAGAAATCTTAATCAATTCGGCCTGCATTTGCTCCAAGCAATCACTGAAAATCTGTTTATGTCTATAGAGTAAACGAGCTTTCTCAAATGGTATAAAGTGTAAATGTGCATACTTATACAGACAATTTGACCTGCTATAGACAGCGGGAAATATTCATTAGTAGCATATTGCATCGGTTAACCGGCTAATTAACCACTTGACTTCTTACTTACTGTCGAAAAGTTGACCTGTACCTACATTTTACCGTTACTATTTTATTATAGCGTTCGGCCTTCCAGAGGGAGTACCCTGTTTGCTTTTTTGCCTCAATAGTAATGAACCTCCCGTAAAAAGCCATCAACTACGTTTGAATTTATTGAATTTGGAAATGTACATGTATGCCAATTCGATGTTGTTTCTCATAGCTACTTTGTCTCGCTTGTTTCGTCGCAAGCAAAGTGTGATGATCAAAATGTTTGATAGAATTGGTTAATAAAAGTCAACATTCGCTTCAGCAATAATTTAAATCACTGCTTCACAGTGTGTGATAAAACGACAAGTTAGTGACTGGCTAAACAGCAACTGTCGGTTGTGAAATTATGTACCTCAATCAATGTCACTAGATGGTGACTGAAAGACAGCTGCTTCTCAAAACTGAGCAGTGATTATCCATTTAGCAATGTGCTATTTTTATGTGGTCCGAAATTTTATAAAAAACTTTGCTTTTCACATTATCGAAGTCATTGATGCCTCTTGAGTTAGAGCGAAGCAAAAACCTTTAAAACTGACTGAACGTAGCATGAGTTTAACACCGGAGAAAAAAGCAAAACTTGTCATATCTGTCATTTATTGCTGTCATCGAATTGCTTGGATATTGGAAAGGGTATTTTGACATCAATACATGTTGGACATCATTTTTACAAAACGTCATAGCAACAAAACAGCCTAACGAAAGTGTTTTTTACGACAAATGCAAGTCATTTTATGCAGTAGGCCTGCTTTACAACAGTAGCTGAATAACTTAATACGCAATGTACTTTACGGCAGCAAGATCATTGAGTATCACCACCGTTTGAACAAAATGAATATTTTTAGAGATAGAAGCGCAGATAATTCATTGCTTATGGCAGATGAATCCAAGCCTTAACGAAAATCATCACACCATATTCGATGTACATGAATGTACCATAATCATTCAGCTTCAAACGATTCCTTAGTCGGCTGCGAGACAAAGACAAAGACAGGATTGAGTGAAGATGAGGCTTGCAACATACAATTTGGATCCATTTCAGTTTCTTTAGGAGAAGAGCGGTAGAGAACGTTAGAATTGAACAGAATTGTGAGAATTGTTAAAAATAAACAAAAAAGTGTGCTACAGAAAGACATTGCAGGTCGATATCCCCACATACATATAGCAATGTGCTCGCGTGCTCGTAGTATGGATGGTACAGAGGACTTCAAATTACTACAATAAAATAATGCCACAAAGTATTTTAGGCCAATGATCTGTGATTTTTCGTGTGATTTCAATAATTTATTCAAACATAACAAAGGCCAGGGACGCACTACAAATGGTGAAGGCAAGAAAGTGGCAGTGGGCAGGACACATGGAAGACAGTAAATAGACCCAAAGATTAACAACATGGAGACCATGGGATGGAAAACGAAGAAGAGGAAGACCGCCAAGAAAGTGGCATGAAGAAATTGCGCTGTATAGTGCTAACACAAATGCCACAAAGTACACAGCAACCACAAATGCTACTCGAATAACATTTCCACCTGCTTCATAATTTTTTGATAATAGCGTTTCAAATTTTCAAAGGGAGACTTGGAAACTCATTAGAAATTCAGTTTCAAGAAACAGAGCATTATACATCAAACTTAAGCTTATACCGTCGCACTTCATCAATTGCTTATTTGAATAATTGCGCTTAATGAGAGACACATGAAGGACATGCTGAAGGACAACCTCATCATCCTTATTGCAGCCCTTGATACTTTTATTGATACTTCATTTTCATCATGAGTTACACCATAAGTGGATTTAATCATCTCCTCGCTTTTGTATTTAGAATTGACAGAGTACAATCCACTCCAAATCATGCAATTTTCTGTCATATCACCACATATGCCTATCGTCATATTATGATCCTCTAATGCAATGCTTTGCAACCTGGATATTAGCGTGGCCCAATAGAGGAACTCCATGGGCCAAGAGAGAATGACGAAATTTGGAAGGATTAAAATATTTTCGCCAACCTTAGTCTTTGTACATATACTGTATACATTGTAATCAAGCGCATTCATCTGATGAAAGTATGGACAGTATTTCTATCTCAAACATACGTACGTCAGTTTACTGACAACATAATGCGAGTGCAGTGTACTTTATTTCATAATTATCAATTGATATCAACACAATGCAAGGGACTTTCATTGTTGGACATAGTTTGAGCTTGGTCAAGTTTTCTTGTGTAACAGTTGGGCCCTCTTGGGATTGTCGAAATATTCATTGGTCAGAAGATTTTCAATTAGCCTTGTTATGTTAGTTTAAAGAAACTATTTTTCATTTTGTGTGGGAGAGAAAAGATATCTCTTCTATGTAAACTGCCGGGAGGAAAAACAAATTTTCTTGTGCAAGCTCCTGTGTAAAAAAAAAAGAAGTCTGTAAACAAGTTATGATAAGCCACAGACTACCAAGATATCGATATAGTCCCTGGATTAGCTCATTCATAGATTTCGCGGTATAACCATCAATTTCATAATGAACACTGGACATCTATGAGTCACAAAATGAAAAGCTGCATTCTTTCGAGAGGAAATAAATGCTTCCTCCCTTAGCCATCTGTCCATCCTTCGCAGCGCTCGAGCTGTGCAACATAGCTGCGGGAGGAAAAGTTGATACTTTCTCTCTCAAGAAAATAGCTATTCTCAAAGCTCCAGGGGACTTTCACAACGATCGAGTTGATGCTTTTCTAATACATGTACATCCTTCCTTCTAAAGAACTCACTTCTCAATGGTCAGACTTGAACGTCTTTACATCCTTTCCTGATTGCTTGTCCAAGTCAGTAACCAGAAGTGAGCCTGCAGACAGCTGCATGTATCAGTTATCGAAAAGCGAACATCAATAAATGAATATTACAACATTATATAGATCCTGCCAGCTATTGAGCAACAAATTAACCACTATTAAATCAGTTCAGCTTGCCAAGATCAACTAAATTTGAGAAGACTAATAGAAGAGTGACTGAATCAATATGCATATTTCCGACACAAAGTCATTTGCATGCTTTTCGAGGCTGTTTTTTACAATTGCCAGGCCTACTCTTTGCATCAATAGCTGAGCATCCTTAGATAAAGCCATGGCATAATGAGCTTCTCCAAGTAATTTTATTGACCACGCGGGCTTCATAGATACGCGCAATTCTGAAAGCATTCATTTGTTTTTGTATCATCTCCTAATCATTTGAATTCTTGAATATTGACAAGTCGTCCTTCCTCTTCATAATTAATTGGAGGCTACTTAGACATAGTTGACCAGTTTGCAAGTCAGGCGATGCATTTCACAGGCAGGTAAAGAGAGTTTCTGACTCGATATGATTTATAACCTTTTATTTTCGACCAATAAATTATATCGAGTCAGAAACTCTCTTTACTTGCCTGTGAGAGGCTACTTAGAACTGTGAAATGCCGTTTAACAGATATGTTGGAATGGCTGCTTTGAAGGAAAATCTTCTCCATTTCATATTCGCATGTTGGACTTGCAGTCCATGCACAAATCAGTCACATCAATCTCTTTTTGCATGCTTATAAGTACATGAAACGTCTCAATACAATCAGCCAGTTGGGAGATTCATTGCCAAAGTTCGGTAAAATTTCATAATCTTCAAGAAACTGTCAAATTTGGCGACTTTAAATTTTGAATTGCTATCTACAAAACGAAGATAAAAGAATTATTGTTTATGAATACCACCATTAGGATTCAAACGCACGCTGACTGCGTTGTACCGTGAATTTCATGTGATTCGAAGCAATATCTAAGAAATTAAGGGGGCTAAATGCCCCTTGAGATTACGATGCGCTTTAAATTAGAGACTAGAGGTGCACCTTAGTCCATCCAAGCCGCAGCTTGAGCCGACGACAGGTCCGCTCGGCTTGAAACAGTGCGCCCACGGCACGGTTTGGCTTCATTTCTTCCTGCCGATTGCAGCCGCGGTTCCTATCCTCGCCTTGGTTTAAAATGTTGTCATTGAAAGTCGACGGAAAGGGATGATTGAAATCATCACAACGCTCAGTCTGGAGTCAGCTACATTTATTTAATTCACTTTTCCAATTTTTTTCCTTCTCATCCTACACGATAATGTTGGACTATAACTGTTGCTACGGCGTAGGTCTCAACCTACTGAGCATCACTGAGAAGCAACAGAGTACAGAAATTACTAAGTATCACTTAGAAGTAACATGCTGAAGTTGAAGTATTCAGAGGATTCATGCTAATGTTGATGGAATGTGTTGAAGCGTGGTAGGATGTACAGGCTCTTCAAAACTTATCAAGGACTTTTATCTTGCACGCATATTCTCAAAGAGTACAATAGGCCAGCCTGCTTCTGTTTCTCGAAATTTCATTATTTAATAAATATGCAGTAGATGCTCATGTCTGCTGGAGAAAACGGTAAGTAATAAGTAGCTTAAGAAATTTGGTAGGATAATAGGTGCAGCAGAAAATATAGTAGCATAGTTGGCAGGTACAGCTATGTTGTCCTGGACTAGACAATTCAGAAGATTGTGTAGCTACCGTTGCTAACTGACATGTAAATCTAGACTGTGACGGCAAATATAAATGAATATTTTCTCAGCACTCCTGATGATACACATGCATATGCAGTAAGGGTTCTATAGTCCATCATTTGCGAAAATGCTGTTTGTTGACCGGCCTACAGTAGTCTTATCAGTTCAAATTCTGTCCATGTTTTACCCAAGAATATTACGGCCCTTCGGACGAGCCGTGTACATCTCTAGTACGGTTCGCAGCCGAGGCTCCCTGGTACGGGCTGAACCCGGGCTTTTGAGTCGTGCTTGCGCTATACGAAGTGGCCCGGATTGCTAAAAATGACCGCTTTATCTATAATAACAAGGGGACTTTTGTGGAAAATCGCTGAGGTAGCACAATTTTTGTGGTAGCACACAAATTTGCAAAAATACAGCTTTTCAAAAACTGCTCCAATAATTTTTTTGGATCGCAGGAACGTTATCTCTGCAAAAACTGAATCTTTTGATATATTTTTTTAGTCGACGAGCTACCTACTATACACTTACTCTATTCTACGGACTGTTTTCATTGTACTTATTACTGCTACTGACTGCTTTACTTTCAATTTCATGGCCAATAGTAATAACTTTCATCAATTAAAGCCGAAACAGTTGATTTATCAGAGAATTAAATCATCATGAAGTTGAAGGGCGAGACCCAAGACAAGATACAGAAGGAAATATTTTCAAGAATCTAAATAAGTAAGTTAGTGGCAATACTAGAAAATACTCAATAGCGAACTTTTAAGAATCGCGCTCCAAATGATTTGAAGCGGACTAGCCAGAGTGCTTAATTTTCATTCAGACTGCGAACCTTTATCTCTAGAGTCCGGTATGGAAAGCATTAATCCTCATAATTGTCTGAAAGGTGTTCACCGCCTTTTAAGAAACAATAATTGATTGTCATGCATACGAGTACACATACATTATACGATATTAGACTTAGATGAACTTTAATCGCACTATTAATAATTCAAGAGATTTGATAGAATTGCGATTATTAAACTGGAAACCGTGCGTCACTGACCATCAATCTACTTTGGCATTGACTTTCGTAATTAATTGCTGTTATGCTTACAAGCCTCTTTCATTTCGATTAATGATTTTGAAATGTTGATGAGTCTCTTGACATAAATTTTGAATATAACTATATTTGGAATAGGTACTTAACTCGCCTTCGTGTCTATGTTTCTTCTGTTCCTGAAATGTTTGCCTGCAGCTGTATCAATTATTTCATATCATTACAATGACTTTCGATGCTTTTCAAATTTCTGCAATCAACCATCGGTTTCAGACATGACAGCAGTAATCAAAACCTTAGAAATCCCATTTCCGGACAGAAATAATTTCTTTTCAGTCAGTCCTTCAGTTTCGATCATTTGTGCTTTAAATGTTCATTCAAGTGTTCATTATGAAATGACGAATTAATCATGATATTAGATCAAACGGCATCGTGAACTGCTGCCTACTATATGTATTTTTAGATTATGTGATCATTGGATTAATTGTCCTACATTGCAGATGAGTTGCATCTCAGATCGATGCAATACCATAAATTTTTTTCACTAGAAAAAAAGCGCAGTTATTTGCATTACAACATAATTCAATCAAACGGTTGTGATTTGCTTATATTTCTCTCTAGATAATTTTAAATATAGTCCGTGTTTTAAAACTAATCAGTTATGCTTGGTTTTCTCATTGATTTTCCTTCGCAACTTATACAGCACTTACAAGGAGATCGCATCATGACAAAGGTATTGATGCTGACATACATGTATGTACGCAAACTCAAAATATTTGGCTAAATTTTGACTTACACAGAAAGTTAAGGGATAAGGCAGCATTGATTTCTTAAAGCCTGAAATATCAATTTGTGTTGAAATCGAAGATCTATCTATCATAAATTGATTCATTCTCTGTAAGTTTTATCTCTCTCCATTCTTGCTCATTTCCATAATATTTTCTTTACCTAATATTGCTTCTGCTTCTCATATTTCTCTTTTTAAATTTAATGAGCATCTAATTCCTTTTGATTCTAAAATCTCGCAAGGTAGATTCGATGAATTCTGCATTTGCGTGTGAAATTTGCAATATATCCCAAGCAACAGTGACACTAGATAAAACCTAAATCATCTTTTATTCAACATTTTGAGATTACGAACTACAATCTGTTCGTCAAATAATTTTCAATTGATGTCAGTGAATAAATGATCTTTTAATAGACCTTGGAACTTCAGATCTGAATCACGGCGGGATATTTGCATGTATTTCACTATTGTCTATGTTACATTTTTGTCGTATTACAGTTCTGCATTTCCATGATTGTTTGATACTAATACTTATAGTAAGTCACCATCAGAGTGAGTCTGTTAGGTAGAGTAGCAACTCTGCATTAATCAAATCCCCAAAGCACATGCAGTTTCGATTTTATTAAATGAACTCGAGTTGAAACCTAGTACCACATGTGAGACTTGCAAACAGTTTTGAAGAAATGTACACGGAACTGACTGATCATGATAGCATTATTGAATGAATAATGATATTTTACAAATCATCCGTATCATGTCAAACTTGGACAGGCTGTACAGTCTGTTAAATTGGCAATATTGGCTCTATTGCTTTAGCGCTCAGTCTTTTTAATAAGAATGTCTTTTTAAGCGTGATCATATCCCGAACTGTCTGCCACTGAAAGAGCAAAATATCATAATCAAAGACAATGATCATAATTAATTTAAATGTTGCAAATGGGTCCACACGACTATTCAGATTTAAGAAATGAAACATAAATTTAGTGAATCATAAATTGTGCCGATGAAGCCACGAAGCACAACAAGATCTCAACCTTTCCATGAATACTTGCATTATAATGTGGTTCATGAAATTTCCTTGATAATAAGCTTTATTTCCTTTAAATGAAGATGCCTGACAGTAAATTTCATTTCTTTTGATATCTGAAATGCTTGATACTCCTTATGTTGTGGTTTCACGGCGCTGGTAGCTTATATAAGCAGGAATTATTTGCAAAAATTTAGCTTCTCAAAAAATGATCACATATTGTTTTAGACCGCAGGAACGCAATCTCCGTAAAAAACTGAATCTTTTGATATAAAACTTTTCACTGTCTGACATTTTCTAGTCGACACTATAGCTCCTATGGTCACCATTCATCATTTGTACTTTCATGAGCTGTCAACTGCATATCTGATTAACATTAACAAAACTATATCAGGCAGTAGTCGTTTTCATGAAAGTTTACCGTCCTCTGATTATTTACAGGTGAAATTCATTTGAGATAGAAATAACGGGTGTTCAAGCAACAGATTTGTTTTCTTACTTTGAATGTCAGGTTGATGGATGTAGCATCTTGCATGATTTTCTGGCTGCGTACTTGAGAGGAGCCACGTCAGAGCATCGCCTGTGTAATTGCAAACTTCAGGCAAACGAAAATTCTTTCATAACTTGACCGCATTTGGACGAATTTCATTAGTGATTTATATTTCAATTATCGACTTATATTCAATACATCATGCATACCCTCAGAAACTGACCAAATTGTATAAAAATGTGTCTGCTATCCAGACTGCAACAAGAATAGGATCCTTTCCTTGGTTGTTAAAGGTAATTTCAACTTCGAGAATAATGTAAACCTCTACTTCAGTATTTCTTCACAATCAGTCGCTTGCATGTGATGAGAATGGCGAATCGCGTTGCTTGATAGCCAGTCACAGAAATAGACTGTTTGTCTGAAGATCACTAGAATGGGAAGGTCGCGGTACAAGTTAGAGCATGAATGACCAATTAGAAGCTTAGATTCACATCCCACTTAGATATACATGAGACTCAATCTAACCCAATGACTCAGACATTGTCTGGTGTGTCTAAGTGAAATGCGTGCGATTTATCTGCCCCCATTATGTATGGCGTGAAGCTTTACTTCATATTGTTATTAAGATCTATGTAGCCAATGAAAACTAGTAGCATCACAGTCTGCTTTCATTGGTGCAGTTCAGTCTTCTATCTAAATGTAGAACTTTTTTTAGAAATTATTGTTGAAACTATGGAATGTGATATAATGTGAACGGTACTAACAATTTCTGCCGGAAGATATGTGACTAGGTGATCGATCGTTGAATTAGGGTCGTGTTCTGAAAATTAGGCAAAATCTGAACGATGAATGCATGTATGCTCCGGCTTATCTGTGAGGTTTCTGTTAATCAGTATGTTCTTAACGCTTTTAATCAAGATAGCTTTGACAATCAATAATTTGGCTCGCATAATGATTACATTTTCAAGTTTGAAACAATCCCACAGGCAATAATGACTGGGCAAGCATGTCAGGCTATGCATGTAGGTCATAAATTAGCATGTATTCTGATAGATGATTTTCTTTCGTCAAAGTATCAGCATTGAAACCTGTGTACAAAATTAGAACCGGAATTTGTACCTTGAAATTCGCACCTTAGCACCATAGTGCCAGTCAATTGTCGAGACATTGCTTCGCCTATTCGAGTTTGTTTATTCATCATGAATATCCCCGTCCATAGTTGTTAACAAAAAAGTTAATTGCAACAATAACTCATCGTTTCAGCGAACAGGTGCTGTAGGGTTCGTGCTGATTGACATAGAGATATGACACAAATTAACCCTTTCACAGCGGCTAATGTATTGAAAAATTATTCTTTCACATGCGGATGGCTCGCTGTGCGAGTCATAAGAAGTTTTCCTCTCAGTGCGGCATGGCCTGCTCTACGAGCCATAAAATTCAGCGGGAAAACACGTGTTAAAGTGATAAGATAATGAAGGACGAAATGTTGATAACTTTGGAGAACATTTTTTTACTTGGGGGCGTATCGGTATCTCTTATCGCAAAACATGTCATTGTCATCCAAACGTTGACGCGGAAACCCTTTTATCTCAAACAGTGCATTTGCTAATATTTGGCTAATAAACCTGATTTCTTCAGAACTGATTTTTTTCCAACTGAGATTGTGAACACTAACTATTATGTACCGCAAACGATATTCACTGGATCGTACTGTAGAATTGATCTGCCTAAACAGTGACGACGAAATGGATAATGTTAGTGAAAGCGACTCTGATGATTCAGATCAGCTTTCTGATCTTGATGACTCCGTCCTACCGCAGTTGACTATGTTGCCGCCCGATCCATCACCTGTTAATTTTACGTCATTCGCCAAAGCTGATTCTCCACCTATTCTCAAGGATTCTTTCGTGTCCTCCGCTTCCGGCTCCGCTGCTGTTTCTCGCACGACTTCTGCTCAAATTGCCAGTCCGTGGAAATTTGTCGAAGAGGCGAACGATAGTCGCTCGGAGCTCCCACCCTTTCTCGGTGCCCCGGTCTTCGAACAACATATGAAGAAGCAATGCTGTCAAACACAAGTGATGTTGACATTTGCAGAAGTGCTCTCAGTTTTTTTATTACGGATGAGTTAATCGAAACACTTGTGCAATTTACAAATATTCGTGCTTCGATCTATCTTCAAACAGAAGCTCTAAAGCCCCATTCTCGCTTTAGAAATTGGACTAATTGCTCTTTCGCCGAAATGAAGAAATTCATCGGTATTGTACTGCTGATGGGCGTCGTGAGGAAGCCTCAACTCACTGACTACTGGAGTACTGATGATTTAGTTTGTACTCCCTTCCTTCACTCCGAATTTTCTCTTACACGAGATCGTTTTCTCTTGATTTTACATTTCATTCGATTCGCAAATTATGAAAATCTCGGTGGCGAAGAGAACTGTCTTCGTAAGATTCAGCCATTTGTTAACTTGATTCGTTCCATTTGTAAGGATGTGTATAGGCCATCTCAGAATGTGACTGTGGACGAGTCTTTACTTTTATATAAAGGTCGGCTGTATTTTAAACAATACATACCGGCGAAGAGAAGGCGCTTCGGAATCAAAATTTATTTTTTATGCGAAAGTGACTCTGGCTTTACATTGAACTTTTCATTTCACACTGTAAAAGCAGATCATGATCAGTTTGCCTCCGCTTGTTCCAGTCTCAGTGTTTCGGAGCGAATCGTTGTTCATCTTTGTGATGAACTATTGGATTTAGGATACACTGTTTGGTGTGATAATTGGTTCAACAGTGTCAGGTTGGCCAATTATTTATTATCAAGAAGAACGCTTGTAGTCGGCACTATTCGTCCGAACCGTGGTGTCCCGCCCATGCTTCAGGAGGCCGTGGTAAATGTAAGAGAGACAAAGTTTTTGCGTTCGGACGACTTGCTTCTATCTAAATTTTGTGATAGAAAGTCGTCTGGACAGAAAATTGTTTTTATGATTGATACAAAAAATAAAGTTGCTCTTTCCGATTGTCAGCGTGTTATAAAAGGTGGAAAGAGAATAATTTTTAGAAAGAGTACTACCATGTCGGAGTATAACAAATTTATGGGAGGAGTTGATCGTGCTGATCAAATTTTACATACTTATGACGCAACTCGAAAATCATACCGCTGGTTCCATAAAGTGTGTATACATCTTATTCAACGAATGTGCCTCAATGCCCACATTGTTTATTCCATTTACGGGGGCCAGGAAAATTTTCAAAATTTCTTAATGTCATGTGTTCGTCTCTTTCTGTGTGAAACAGGGGTAGGGAGGCAACCTCTTATACCTCGAAATGCGTCGTGTGCTTCAAACTCGCATTTTCCATCTAAGTTTCAACCAAGAGGAAATAACATTCATCCGACTAAAAGATGCCGTGTGTGTTATTCATTTGGTAGGATTAAAAAAACTACCGTATTTTGTGATGCCTGTCCAGGAAAACCGGGACTTTGCATTACTCCATGTTTTGGTAATTACCACTCAAAATAAATTTCTTTTCACTTCGTATTTTTACTTTCATGGGGTTTATTGGAATATTTAATCATGTGAATGACGACATGTCAACCATTCAGACGATACATAGAAGCTCAAGAATAACGCGTGCTCCATCATGACTTGAATGTAGCCCTGTTTGATTAAATTTAGAGTATTAGGCGTATGATTAAATTTAGGGTCTAAACGTACTTGTAAAATTTGTAATCAATGTGATATAACGTTCAATTCATTATACGATTTCGATGGTTTTGGAAATACGATAAACATGTACTAAGAGTACTGAGACATAATGAAATTTCTTTATTCATACAAATATAATAACCAAATAATAAACTTCTGAAGCTCAATCCAGATAAATATCTGTGTTCAATAATTATTTAATGAATTAAACCCAATGACGAAAATGAAAAATTCAGAAATTTCTTGTATCTCTGTCCGCCCTGTTTTCTATGTTTAGTTTTAAAATTAAGTACGTATGTTGACTACTTGCATATTCGCAGTGGACTACATGCAATAATTTAATAAATGAAGCATTATAATTCAATTATAATCATAATCAACTTTCGTAGTTCAGATATATTCAGCCACATCAAAATTATTAGTCAACTATAGCTGACCGCCCACTCGGAAAATTCAAGAATATATAAATATACATTCAAGACATGAATATAGATATATTGAGAAATAACTTGGAGAGGAAATAACATTCATCCGACTAAAAGATGCCGTGTGTGTTATTCACTTGGTAGGATTAAAAAAACTACCGTATTTTGTGATGCCTGTCCAGGAAAACCGGGACTTTGCATTACTCCATGTTTTGGCAATTACCACTCCATATTGCATCCATCCATTAGCTTTATTCGTTATTGCATGATCAATCTTGAAGATAGTAAAAGTCAAATATGTGGATTATATATTAAAATTATGTATTTAAAGAAGCTTTCAGTTGCACGAATATTCTCATTTGGGGATTGGAGGGTAGACCTTCAATGTTTGCTATTTAAAAAGAAAAACTCCGATTTTCTATAACTGAGCAGGAAAGGTGCTGAAATGCATCGTTCGATCTTAAAATATCGGAGTTATTCTATCTAAATGACAAACAGTGAACTAGCGGAGGCCTACACTCCAATGCCCTGAATGAAAATATTGCAATTACAATTTGAATTTATGAGCGGCGTAGGGTGCCGTTTTGAAAAAGGAATTCGAGGAAAATCTGAATATAGGGTGATCCACATACATTATTTCAATCTATTCATATGCAAGCGCTTACATGCAAGACAAGTAATTACTACTGTACACGGATATGTGCAAAACTTCGCCTTAAATCAAACTATGCTCCGCATACATTTTGCATTGATGCAGGGGTCATCAAAAATTAATTGAACCTCAATTAATTGATGTCAATTAATTGATTGCGCTGAATTTCATTTATCAATTAATTTATTGTATTCAACTCAATATCAATTAATTGATTGTTTTCATTTCCAATTATCAATCAATTGATTGCTGCATGTCCCAATATCAATTGATTGATTGATTCATAATCAATTAATTGGTTCAATTATTTTATCAAGTTTCACTCCATTGCAATATATAGCATTACAATTCACCTAAGATTTTCGCTTCTTCCTGCGCATCCACTATACAAAATTCATTCTGCTGACTCAATCTGACACCTCTCAACTCTCTGATCTACTGTATATTCTTCAACATGATTGCCCTTACTTGTCAAGCTTCGAAAGTCATTATCCATGGACAACTAGATAATATAGGGGGAGGGTCAAAGCTGAGAGTTCATGAAACGATGATAATTATTGAAATCTGAATCAATAAAATCAGTGAACATCAAAACTATGGGGATGCGCAATGATCATACAATATTAATACCGGCATTTTAACTGATTGAATCGAGTTCCAATATGAATACAATTATTCTAGGCTAACTCTATTTTATGAAATATAGGCCTGGATGTTTTTCCATTGACTAATTAATAATTATCGATCAGTTAATTAATAAATTCTATTATCAATTAATTGATTGGGTACATTTCAATATCAATTAATTGATTGTCTGTAATTCCAATTACCAATTAATTGATTGCCCAGGAGTCCAATGCCAATTAATTGATTGCCCAGGAGTCCAATTACCAATTAATTGATGCCCAGGAGTCCAATGCCAATTTATTGATTAGTCAAACTTTCAATTAAAATTAATTGATTGGTAAAAATATCAATTACAATTAATTGATTGGACTGAGCAATTTAATTGCAATCAATTTTTGATGATCCCTGCATTGATGTCGGCCCGCTATATGCATGCACAGTTGCACATATCAAAAACACTACACATCAACAAATTGAAAAAATTGAATGATAGCTTGCTTGTGAAGAATTCCATAATTATAATCCAAACATTGAACACATACAAACGTAGATCACGACAACGCTTCTTTACTCTACAAAATTCATCAAAATCATAGGAATTTAAGTTTTGATGAAAGTTCGAAAAACATTTTTTTCAATTACTTCCGAATAACATTTCATATCAATTTCTTGTTTGTTTTCGAGTACTCCAAACGATCTGAGATTTCACACCAAAAGTTGTTAAAGTGTATCTGAATCAACTGAAAGTTGCCTTATTTCAACAACACCATTCAAATTCCTTGGTTGAACAGTGGATATGATAAAGCATCCTCAGCGGTTCTGCATTTGTCTCTGTATAACTGCGTATGATTCCATGATTACACGAATGATGACAAAAACAGCTGCTTCCCATTTGCCCCGCATTCTCTATCCCGACAATGTTATTCAGTCCGCCAGGTTGAATAGTAGCCTTATGCTTGTAGCATTGAAGCTGATAGTATAAGCGTCGACACGGTGTCTTAATTAAGGAGTCTTGCGATAACGCACCTAATATATGTGCTATTGTTGCTAAATCTTAGAGGAGACGTCCAAGAAACAAGAAGTGGAATCAAAATTAACGCTGATTGATATCGTTGCTTTTTACAATAGCTACTTTGGAATCAAACCGAATCACTAAGCCGTAAAACAGTTTGCTAATCATCATTAAAAATCGATGGAATCAATTCACAACTTAACACAGAAAATAAATAGATATTCAGGGAATGCTGTGAATACTATACCCGCCACGCCACTGGAATTTATTCTTATTATAAAAATGTCTATGCAATGAATCCTCTCAGCGAACATTTTAATTTGAGCCTATACAGCCCTACGTATATTCTCACTTTACAGTATGGCGACTTTTTTTGAGCACTATGTACATTTTATTTCTGTGCATATTGGTATAATATATTTTCGGCCATCCTCGCAGTTGACTTCTTCCTTGATTATATTTTAGAAGCGAAGGCGATAATGTTGTTGTCATCGACCACGTTTATCCTTCATTCATACATTCTAACGTTTTGATCACTCATTTGTTACTTTGTTACAATCGGCAAACATCAGAAAACAGGTAAATTCATTAGCGGGAACCTGGTGTACGACGTGGCTTATCGGTGTCCGAGCCGCCGATCAGGCGATATGTGATTAGGACCGAAAGAGATAAGGAGATAAGAACGCCTCTGTCGTCAGCCCCTCAATACTGCCGCATAGGACAGAATTTTAAGAAATATCATCGCCGCAACACAGAGAAAGTTTTCGTGGCTCGCTCTGCGAGCCATGCCGCAGTGAAGGGGTTAAGCACAAATGGAAATGTATTGATGCATAAAAAGTGAGCAATTCTACAATACAATTTGCTTCTTCTTAAGGTATGTTCTTCTTTACATGTACAATTTATATTGATTTATATCAATTTTTTGTGTATATCATTGGATGCGTAATTAGAATTACAAAATAGTTGAGAGATGGATTTTCCTGATCAAACACGAAAAAAAGGAATGTACAAATATATATATAATATCATCAGGCTTAATATTTTTTCAGATATCAGGATATTCATCTTAAATTGGCGTACGGTCAGTGTTTTTCCAAGCATATATAGTTTTCAATTTTTATTATCGCAGTTCATGCAGATTTTAACAATAAGAGCAACCTCTTTGATAGATGATTAATGAAAACTTTCGATAATGCATGACAGACCTTTCAATCACACCTTCTTTCAAAAACTTTGTAACTACAAAAAAATAATGTAGTGTGTTATCATAAAATAATTCATAATTCTTTATGATCTTGCTCGAATTATTTTGCATGAGTTACCCATAATCACGGAATTATGTTCTGCATCAAAACTTGCATCGATAAATGCCAAAGAATAGTTTGACAAAAGTGCAATTAAATTTAGTTCTGAATTATTTTTCAATCATTCATTAGCATAGTCCCTAATTTCCCAGTGAAACGTTTATCTACCAGCTTTCACTCTACAAATTTACACTTGCATCACTCACGTCACTCAAGTAATTAGATGGAAGCAACACATCATTTAGGTATCGATTTGATAAAATGAAGTCCCTAGACCTATTTTCAATAAGTGACAAAAAGGACTAATTGCATGAATACAACTTGTTCAAAATATATAGACCTTTTGTGATATATGTGGAATTGTAGTAAAATTGTAAAATAGTTTTTTGTATTAGTTAGGGTAAATCTGCATTAGATTTCAACTATTCACATTTGCAAAACTGAACTCGATATTTGATCGGTATAAACTAGAAGCTCAATCGTTTTCCAACAAACACATGTTTTATCGGTCAACAGCGGCAGTTACCCTGGTAATGACATATTTTCCAATTCAACAACGGTAGTCACAAAAGCTCACTAGCGACAAGTCACAATAATGATTCAAGACACTAACGGCGATAATATTCGAATAGCAGCATATTCAGATAAGTAGTGAATTTTTAATTCAATGAAATGTAGAATTTTTACTGATGCACCAAATTTCTCTCTGGAAGCCAAGAATTCAATGAAGACAGACAAACAAGACCAATGAATATTTGCAAGTTTTTATTCAATTTAGATTAATTTATCATAATCTGTAATTGATGTATTTGTTCTACGAGTAATGGTTTCCTGCTGGTCACAAAAATAATCTACAGGGCGATTTTCTTCAAAAATAAAGCTTGCATTATGAAGCGTGGAAAGACAGCATTGCTGTCATGATTTGTTTTGAATTGATGTCAGTAAACTTCAGAGTCTAAAATGGATTTAACGTAACCGAAGTTAGCATTCCATCACGCTGTGTTAACATCAAGCCTCGCGAAATTTCCATGCCAATGTTTTCGTTGCGATGATGAATTGATGTTTTAGGTCTCAAATATTGTCATGACACTTGAAATTTGGATACCCACTAACAATAACGTGCTCAAAGCATCCCATCTCACCTATTACCATCTCACCATACGGGTCAGAGAGTGTGAATGTGACAGCATTGTCTTCCAGAATACAAAACAATCCTCCATGGAAAAGCATTTTTCAATCTGGCACACGAATCTAAGCATGCCGCTTCTATTTAAGGGATATAAAAGAACAAATCACTCCAGATAAGAGCATTCATATATATTTGGCATCAGAAAAACGTGATCATAAAGCTCCTTTTCACCCGTCAGCAGTGCAGAGTGATTCTATGAGAGAGTTTGAGTCTAACCAATCTCCACAATCTTGCACTGAAGTGGACGGCATCCTATAGAAGGAATTCCACCTCTGCATCATCCTCTTTGTGGCAGTCCTGGCATGTGGAATTGCATGAGTTTCTGCAGTTTACGAAGCCAAAAATCAGAGTTTCGCAAAATTACTTCTGTATCACTAAACCTAAGAAGTACATGTACACTACATGTAAAGTAAATTAATGACGTATAAGAAAACTGCACGAAAATATTTAGTAAATCTACTACGCTACTGTTCAGGACATCTATAAGTAGCATTCAGAAGCAAACTTAACATGAGAAGTTCCAGTAAAATGTAGGACTATGAGTACCAAATGATTCAAGCGGCCACTATCAGATGAACGTGGTCTGGCATCATGAAAGCCAGATCATTTTCATTTGGGAACAAAAGTTAATTATTTTTGATGAGTAAGTTTCACAGTTGCTACTGAATGAACACGCTATGAATCTGCGCGTCTGTCGAGTTCTACCTCTTCTTGCTAGGCAAGATTAAAGAAAAACACATGGAAATCCAATCAGACACAGACTGAAGTTTTTGATCAAAATTAGATTTTCTACTGCATGTTTTCTCTTGGTAAATGAAAGCAACAAGTCTAGAGCCACAGTTCTTGACATGAATATATCTATATCTTAGGTCATTCCGGATCATGTGCATGCGTTATTATCATGTTTCTGATCGGCGATGTATGCGAGACTGTGGCAAAATGTGGATAAAATTGGCCAGATGTCGGTGTTTGCCGAGAACCGGCATTAGGAGGCTTGCCAAATTCAAACATGTTTGACTTCATTGTCAGCGGTACACGAATATACAAGTTTATAACATGAAGATATTCCATACCAAAAATTATGGCTCTATACCAAATGTTTTTCATTGCAGTTAAGCGATCAGACCAATAATTCATTTCTGTGCACCATACTGCATTGAAGAGGTCATCTGATTGGTCGATTTCTTTATTGAATCCACCAAATCTTGTCACGGCAATTTGAAAAAGTCAAGACTAGATCTTCATCCGACATGTCTGGATTCTAGAATGTGTGATCGGATGGGTAAAAATAGTTCTCTAAAGAGTATTTTTCTTCTCTCGTCCCATCACATACATGTAGATTCATTTGCGTGTGATTTAGTCTAAAACGGACATAATCCTATTCCAGCCATTGCATTCAGTGGTAGCAAACGATTGAGATTGACATATTCGACTCTCTTTGTGTGACTGGCCAGGCGCGCGCATTGCAGAAGTTGCTCTTATCAGAGAACCCACGAGCTTAAACGTTCAGATGTAGGCAGACCTGTCAAGTAAATAATACGCAATTTCAACTAAATTTTTCTTAGTGATGACTTCGTCAAGTTGAAATATTGTTCACAACGTTCATTTCTTCACGATCCAACTTTACTGACTATGTGCGTTTAATGCATTGTCAATGTTCTGGTTCGTCAGAATTCAGGATTGAATTTGCATTGTGTTCAATGGAAAATTGATCTTCTTGATCAGAATTGAGGACGCAGACAAGGCTTTTTATGTGAGTTTGCATGTTTCTCTGTTTGCAGCAGTGTGTGTGTGTGTGTACAGTGTCCGGTCACTTAGTAAACTCGTGTATATGTGCCGTTACTGTCCCTATCGTGCCATATTATAGGACCATTATCACTTTTAAACGCGAAATAGCGACAGCATTTAAGTCGATTAGATGCTTAGACATACCTAGCAACTCAATGCCTCCGGCTTTCATGAGGTCGAGATGATATTTCAATGCGCCTTATGTTCCTGGCATCACCATGAAAAATGGCTTGCCGGCTGGAAATCGAACCCACTCCTCGAGCTGCTGACGCGGCATGAAAATCACCAAGACTAGCAAAGCACACCCTCCATGATCGCGTCAAGAGCAAGTAAAGCTTTCAGCGCGCACTATGACGCTACCTCCATGGTTTGTTTTTAAAACAAATAGCTGCTTACCATCGACCTCGGAGAATCGATCTAACAATTGAATGCCTCCGGCTTCTTTGTTAGTGAAATTGCTGATCTTCATGCCGCAAGCAGTTAGAAGCAGTTCGAAGACTGGGTTCGATTCCCAGCCGCCAAGCCATTTTTCATGGTGGTGCCAACAGCAAGGCGCATTGAAATATCATTTCGACCTCGTGAAAGCCGAGGCATTGAATTGTTGTATCGATTCTCAGAGGTCGCCTGGAATCAGCTGCCATTGCTTAGGCATATATAAAATGTGCTGATTGGATTGAACAACGAGATTGGCATTGCAGTGTTTGTTTGATTTTTTCTGGATTTGGCAGAATCAAGGTCATCCGTAAAGGCAGCTTTTAATTACATTGATGATGTAACGAAAATCAGTGAAATGTGCCACAATAAAACTGATAAAAAGCATGTTAATCAAATTGGAAATAAAATAATAAAAAACTCCAAGTAGTGGAGATTGCGAATCTTGAATCATTCGGATCGTTGGATTCTCATCATTTTTCATTTATTGACTGGCTACGAAGAGTATCTGCACTTGGCAGTGACCAAAATGTCTTCCATTCTGAGCTATCCTAGGATATCAGCGCAGATCCATTCTATTTCAGCCAAATTTTTATTTTACAAGAATAAAATATATACCTTCTCTAAAAACATCATGACGTCGATATGAATATCAGGAATTTTACTATAGAACTTATTGACAAATTAGATAACTCAGTAAAAACGAGAATTTCCAATTTACATCGAAGATCAACCAGAAACATGAGCTGATAACTTGGGCCGTCACTCATCATATCATTTTTGGAATGTAGGCTCTTATATATGCGGTATGTATTGTCCATGCATGCATTGAACTATTGCCATTTTCATTTTTATTCCTGTAAATAAATCTTGCAGAAAAAGAAGGAAGCTGCTCTGATGACCGAAGATGCTTCAAAATAGAAATAACCCCGGTTCGTCGCCATAAACTAGAATGTCTTCGCTTAGTCTGATTCTAATGCGAGGATGACCTGCTAGTGATTAAAGTGCATTTGCAATTGCAATCTATCTTCCTTTCACTCGATTCCAAACTTTCCTATTCACTCGAAAGACAACTGGAGATGAGATTTTACAAACAATTTCAACGCATTCAGACTGCAGTTTTTGGCCTCCTGTGGTGATATAGAAAAAAAGATGTGTAAGGCGCCAAGTTTATCGTCGAATGAATCGTCTCAGTGATCAGTATTGCTGATGAATGAAGTACATGTTGAAAATCAGTCTAAATAATTCAGGCTACTGATTAGAGTCTTCGGGATAATAAGCAAACTTTCAGAACTAAACCTGAGATGAAAGCCTCTGTGCTCCCGCTTTGTGGCGACCCGATAAAGAATTTGGGCAGAGAAAGAACAATAGAAATGTGTACCACTAGCGGAGATCTTGTGGTTTCCTTTGTGGGTAGGGCGGAATATGTCAATTTGTAAGTCAACCGTCAAAATATTGAAGCTAATGAAATTCTTAATTTAAACATCAGTATGTAAATAGAATAATTTAATATTGGGTTGCATCCTCAGATGAAAAATGGAAACAGACCTGAATAGCTGCTATTTTATGCAATATCAGGAATCATCCTAGCTTACATCTCTTAACATAGACACAACTCCCTATTTAAAGTCGCAGCCATGCACGGGTTAATTTGAGATTTGTAATTACAAAGTTTGTGAAATTTCGACGGCCATTCACTAAATATCACTTATTAGTTATATTTAATGAATGCCCGTCGAAATTTCACCAACTTGCTAATTGCAAATCTTAAGCATCAGTAGTTGCAGACAGAAAAAATATTTGAAAAATATTCAAAATTCTAATCCTCGGTGATAGAAATTGAAATAAGACAAGTTGTATTCAACAATTTGAATTTATGAGATGTTGATACTCTTAGATGCGATGAGAAAATTAAAGTCATTGTTATTTTTTCCATCGTTCTGTCGTCATCATGAAGCCTACAAAGATTTGATAACTGCAGACACATCTACCTTGCAATCTTCTTCCCTATCTTTCAACTGTGAAGAGGCCTGATGACTGCTTATTGCAAAATTTAGAAAAGAATTTCCACCATCCAGAACTTCATGAGATTAAAAGTCTCGATTCATGGATATCTTATTTGTTCCTCCGAGGTCCAACGCACGCTATCAAGCTACTTAGGGATTGTCTGATATGAAGAAAAACAGGTATTTGAGTGCGATCGCTGCGCTTTGGAGAGTCAAGCTTCCCGTAGACGTGTCCTAAGGAAGATGGGCCTTGCTCATCAGTGAATCGTCACAGCAATTTCAGTATCTGACTTGAAAGTCTTAGTCTCATCACTCAATTTTCAAACACTACAGCTTGTATTTGGTCTCTGAGGTGTGCATTATGAGCTGCTACCTTGCATTTCTTTCCTGTATCAGTGAAATGGTCATCATCAGTGGCAACACTTAGTTAAATTCGACAATACACATTTAGGTATAAATTGGAAAAAATGATTATTAATTGGCAATCGGCAGGATCAACGTGAGCACCCTGCATGCAACAGTAAATGGGCATGTTTCATCACATCATGATGTTGTAATTCTTAAGATTGTAAACCAAGCTCTCTCCGAATTTACTAGTCCTTTTAGAGTATAGGTCTAGAGATACAAGAAAGTTGTGATTGAATATTATAATACATTGAACCTAAATTCGCAAGACGAAACTTGTTACAATTTAAGAAGAATTGGTGGAAAAATAAGAGAAGCGGCTACATGTGAGTGATGCACCAACAGACGATGCAGTTGGTCCATTGGATTGTCCATTTACATGTGATGTCCCTCACATCCACCAATTGTGACCACGATCATTGTTGCGTTACTGATCCATTCAAAAGCAGTTGCGGCCAACAATTAATTATACCTTCCTGTATCGTTAAGACAAAGGTTTATTGGCTTTTTGTTCGGAAAGTTTGTACAAAGGATTATTAGCAGTTTGTGTTTGAAACATATTGTAACATGAAATATTCTTGTAAACAACACTGAAGGGTGGTCTCATCATTAACTTCAGTAATGAATCAAATTTGATTTTGATCATCTTCCTTTAAAATGATGGTGAGTTAAAATCACGTACAAGCTTTATGAACATCCTGTGTACTCTCGTGTAATCTAGAAAATTTGCATAACATTTTCTCAGATTGGATTATCCAAAAATGTTAGCAATTCTCGTATGAAAAATATTATAACCAAAGTAACTGTCATGGAAGCATTTATGAGAAACTTATCACAACTTCAAAATGAAAATAGTCAAAATCTCTTATAGTTTAGTTTGCTCTTCCATTCTAAGAGCTCACTGAAAGTTTTAAGATAGCGACTTAATATGTACCATAATTATCTATTCAATTGATAAATACAGACATTCAGATATATAAAGAAAATATGGTACATTATTCAGTTGAGATGTCTAGGCATAGTCTAATGTTCTTTATTTGAACTCTTCACTTGCTGTAAGAGAATCTTGATAAGTGTATTGCTCGTGCTTATTTACCTCATAATACTGTTGACTTAGCACTTTCAGAATGAGGTTTGAGAAAATACTCCTCAAATAAGCTCCCTGAAGAGAAAAATATCTCTTCCATTTAAAGAATTTCGAAGCTGATTAGAGCATGATGTTTACGGAAGCGAAGGCGTGATACTCAATTCTAAGATAGTCGCTTGAGAAAACAGTTTCGTTGAAAATCAAACACAGGCTGATTTTTGTTCGTTAATGTGGAAAATCATAATAGTTTCATAGAGTCGGAGTGAGTGCTGGTCACGTTTCTTTGTAAAATCAGTAATACAAAAACAACAAGAGAATCCTTTGGATTGCTTCGTTGAATTTTCTATTTATAGTAATAATAATAATGCGTTTATTATGAGATTGAAAATCAAACTTTGCAGAACACAATTACTAGAACGTAAAAAATAACATAGTGCGGTATGAAAATACCAAGTGAAGACTTTAGTCAATTGTCATGTTAAAAGGTTTTGAAGTAAAGTCAAGAAAAGTAAAGTCATAGGTACTCAAGTATGTGAGACGGAATTATAGAGTCGAATGCAAAACGGAAAAAACGAGTCAGGACGTGATCTGGTGCGACATAGCGGTGATCTCAGTTTCTGTCAGCAGTAGAGTCGAGGGGAAGGTACTTTTGGAGTAGGTGATTGAGATCAAATGCTTGGTGGAAAAGATTCATTGTTTTCTGTTTTCTTCTTTCAGTAATAGAGGTCAGGCATTGGTGATTACAGTCAAGGGTGCATATTATTCGATGGCACCTTTTCTAATTTTCTCCAAAATTTTGGAGTTAGCTGCAGACATCCCAACCATGACCGGACAACTGTATTCGATGACACTAAGAATCATTTGCTGGTAGATAAGCAAAAAATCCATCTTGAAGATGGACGGAATTCGTCGTGCAGCCTTCAAGATATGTATTCTCTGTGACCCTCTTTTTAGATGTATAGTTTACATGATGCTTCCAACTACATACATGACTTATGAAGTACGACACCCAAGATAGATATAGAATCTGTACAAGGAATGGTGCAAGCATTATCAATTCTTCAAATGTTGAACTAGCAATTGTTGGATACGTTGCTGCAAAAAATTTGTCATTTGCTAATAAGAAAAGATTTTTTTCTTCCTTATTTTCACGTCTGATCATATGGATAGTCCAGATCTGCTCTCAGAACTCAGGGAGCTTGTACTACAAGCCATTAATCCTGTCCATGCTTGGGCCAGCGCGTTTGTGACTTTTGGTTTTAGCGCATTCTCAAACCTCACACCAAAAACCGTTGAATATGGTCCACTAGAAAATCGACTTTATGACCCATTTTGAAACGTAATTTTATCGAAAGTCTTAAGTAAGTAGGACAACTTTCAACGAAAGGCAAAAATTTTCAATATGCGTTCAGCATTCTGTTTCATCATGTCATGATCATCAATAGACATCTAATAGAGCAAGTATTGGAAATTACATGAAAGTTGTGGAAGTTGTATTCAGTATACAAATCAATCGTGTCAATCAACGCAAGCAGGAGCGGTCGGTGAAGATGCAGGAGGTATTTACAGAACATGCATTCAATTTTATTTCAAAATGTGGTTGCATCACTAGGTGACATGCCACGCTCAATTACGCGTAATTACACATGACCCTAAACATCCGCAGCTACGCATGACATTGCTGCAACATCTGTCGGCAGTCCTGTTACACAGACTTTGCGTCTCATGTGTCTGCATGCATCAGAGGCTAAGCAATGTGATGGGACCTCAATTTCATGCTCAGGGAAGACAGAATATGCTCAGCGGTTCATCCGTGGTTCAAGCGGCAACGCAGGCAACCGTAGACGACGCGCAAACTATAAACGCTCGCCCGCGGGCATTCATAAACATTTCCCATGTTTTAACAGCATCAGATCAAGTGATTTTTGACTCTTAATGCAGCGCGTATGTACGCGGGTAGAAGAATAGAATGTCCTTAACCACGGATGTTTGGGGTGTTCTGTAACTGCGCGTGAATTACGCGTGGCATGTCACCTATGATGCATCGTTCGCAAGCTGTTCTAACTACTGGCAATTGTTATAATAAAACACAGTTGATGTCCTGTAATGTCTAAATTAAGCCCAATCATTGCTTGACCATTTAGCCAGTTAGCCCTCGTCCCAATGGGGTGTTTTGACAAACGCGCCCCTTGCCTATTTCCGAAACTAAAGGGCCAAATTCAAAACAAAATACACGAAATGAAGGCTCTCATCATGACAAGTCAGAATCTCATTTTTTATATATTCAAGGTCACTGAGGACATCGAATGAAAGGTCAAAAAGATGATTATTTACTATGGTTATGATTTCTTTCCCCGTCTCAATGCAATTTTAAATTTTGAATTCAAAACGTCGAAGTCTAAATAGAATCTACAAAGGAATTATCATTTTATGTTTACTTCAAATTGACTCGAGAACACAATTCTTTTATAAATTCGAATAGTTTTAATATTAATAAGGACACCTGAAAACATTCAAAGCAAAAATAGTGCAAAATTCGACAAATCTGTCGTGCATTCAAATTTTTGAAATTACATTGTGACGAAAGTGTTAAGCCGATGTTATTTAATATTGGTTGAAAGCGGTGGGATACGTAGAAAATAAGCTATCTAAAATTTGTAGTTTACATCTTCATCGACTTCGACATATTGTACTTGTGACCATATTGTGCTATCGGATGCAAGTAGACGTTTTAGGCTTTAATGTAGGTCTACACTTCCAACAAGAGAGCTGCATAATTCCTCATGCTGCTTATGCACATTCTAAACTTCCGTAGAATTTTTCTTTGATACCTGGAAATTTCAAAGCAAATAGTGAAAAGATTAATAAAATAGCGTTTCATTCAATTGTATTTATTGTGAACAAAAATCTCTCGATACATGTGCGAATCAAAATTACAATGAAATTAAAAATCAATCATTAATTGTATACGAACAATAAGATGCACAGAAGACAGCGCCCATGAAGATGGTGGCATTTATGTGGACGCCGGCAACGCGGTCTTAGAAAGAGCCACATGATATAGCGAACTTCGTCCGTTTACATCGAAGCTATGTCTCCGTCATAGTTCCAGTGCTCTCAAAGGACAGGGCACAGATTGGAATCACCGATTCAATACACTTCCTCTTCTTTGAGCCTTTTCAGCGACAACTCTGGGATCAATCGCACAATCGTTTACACAACTAACCGAAACTCCCTGCAGATGTCCCACGTAAGAGGGCCTTCCTCGAAATGACATCTCAGTATTGGCATGCAAAGGAACAGTCGGAGAAATTCAACAAATTGGAAGTAAAAACTTAGAAAGATATACAGCTCTTCAAGCTCGTCCGTCTAAGAAATTACCAATATATTCCTTTATTAAGCTGCACAGGAACGACACTCTTGCTTATAAAAATCCTTCGTTTGTTCAGTTTTTTCCGCGGAATCATAATGAGAATGATGAAAAATGCACACAAATCATTTGTCTTTTGTTTTCTGATGGAATTTGTCTGATTTCAGTCTACTTTCGGGGTGATTGAATAAAAACTGATGAATTTTTCATTCCGTCAAGATGCACGTGACATTTCGATTTTATGAAAACGCTGCCAAATGTCGTTCGTTCAAACATAACCGGTTTAACCCCGGCGTTTACACCGACAATGAAGTTAACTCCGGAGTAAACTCTGGTGTAAACTCCGGTGTTAACTCTGAGCTCGGGTAAACGGAGTAAACACTAACACTTACACTTACACCGGACATGAACTCAACTAATGTGTATACACCTTCGATTTTATTAAATGAGGTCACGGGAGATACAGGTGGTATTGTCACCAAATGTGAGATATGCAAATTTTAACAGTTTTGCAGAAATTACAGCGGAATTAAGTGATCATGATTGTAATGCAGAAGGAATGATGGTATTTCACAGATTCTCATGACAGCCTTGGTTCCTATTACTTTCATGCTCAACCTCAAGAGAATCTTCTTAAGCGTGATCATATCACAGGCAACCTGCCACTGGCACAGCAAAATCACATCATCAAAGACAATGACTTCATTTGACTTTGAAAGATATAAATGGTTCCACATCACTATTCAGATTCAAGAAATGAAACTGAATTTAGAGAATCATAGGAGAGTCATCTCGGTAGTATAAAAATTGCCAAATTTTGACTTTTTTCAAAACTGCTCAAATAATTTTTTGGACCACGGGAAAGTAATCTCCGCAAAAAAACTGAATCTTTTGATATAAAAATTTTCACTGTATGCAGATACTTTTTTGAGTCGACACTCTACCTATATATCCCTACTCTATGGCAGATTTTGAATATATGTTTATATAAGCAAAGGTAACTTTTATTGGTTCACATGTGCTGTGAACGCATTACATTATGCAAATATGAGACACATACATTGTTCACAAAATTCAGGTGCTTAAAAAATTAACGTCCATTTTTGATTAAAGAGCTTTTGAACGAGCATTGGCTGCAAGCGGCGATTTGATAGGAAACGAATTTCTTGACGTGGCTGATGTACGTGCGGTCTCAAGCATGTAGAGGATGTTGTGTGAAAAAACTAAATCATTGTCGGACATTACTTTAAAACTATTGCTTGTGTCGTGTGTCCCTTTGACAATATAGCTATTCAAGTTTTATATTAACGTATTGACTTGATTAGAAAAATTTACTGTTTTGTAAAATGCAACATGCAGTATAGACATACTCGTGACTTACGCTAGTGTGCATATTGGTGTATTGAGCATTAAAGCATTTCTGTAGGCCTACTTACTGTCATTTTGCACATTTCCATCAGTAGTGAGTGCAAATATAGTAATCTGAAAAATGTACAGTAGGCCTTATTTCACAATTTTCCTTAATTTAGTTAATGCTCAGCATTCATGTGTCTTTTATGAATTCCGGTCAGGTTGTGCGTTTGACATGCATCCTTACTTCGCAAAGCGATTGGAGCTGCGACGGATTGTGGTTCGTAAAGCAACGCTGGCGACCCCAACGGCAATTATCGTTGCACTTTTTCATGGTTCTCTTACTGAGATGGAAAATATGGTTTTGTGGAGAGGTGGATGACCTTTGATGGTAGGAAACAAAACCAAATCTTTCGGTCAATTGCGATGCATTTCAGTCATGTACGAAGCCATGATCACGCCTAGCAAATGTCCGAAATGCATTGCAATTAATCGAAAGATTTGGTTTTGTTTCCTAGCATCAAAAGTAATCCTCCTCTCCACTAAATCATAATGTCTGCTAATGGAGGATTTTTATGTCGAATTAGATAGATAAATAATCAGAAATCCTTATTTTTCTCTAGTTTAATATCTGATTTGACGTTTGTTTCCAGTCTGAAGCTCTTTTTCGTGGCATATTCTCCGGATGAATCCACTTCTTGCTCCAATACCCTCATTTTATCGCAGAAAGTTATCAATTGTTTTACTATGTAATTTCCTAAATGCACATGCAAAACTGCACAGTCTCAGCGGTAACGATGAACATGTATCATGGAATAGTTTAAGCAAGTGACAATTTTTAGATTGAATCGAACACACGAGACGCCGAAATAGGAAATTAATATCGCCAGTGGGTTAATAGATTATCAAATGTATCAACATTCCAATTTTGCAGTCCTTCTGCATGAACTGGAATTCCTAATCATACACTAGAAACTTCCGGGTCCCAGGATAGTCCGATTTACAGTTAGAACCACGGATACTACTGGAACCAGTTTTCAATCATCAATCAAATAAATAAATGCACCACAACGACTTTTGTAAAAGCTTGGTTTGAAAGTGGCGACACCAGTTAAATGTCGGAAGAAGTGAATTTCTTTTGTTGCTGAGACTCTGATTGAATTGAGCTGATATTTGAACATAGCAATGAATAAGATTTGACAGTGAGGAGCTACAAGCTTTTAGAATTGAGTTTGAATATATTCTTCCAAATTTTTATTGATAATTTACTACAAGAAGCAAGAGCCAAAGGTCATTCAATAGCTAAATCTAAATCTTTTAATTGTTCTCTCCTCCTTCCTGATCACATTTTTCTTGTTGAAATTGGCGGTACATTTTTGTACTTTTGATTATGCTTCATGAAGAGGCCTGCATTTTGCTCAACACTTGCAGCGCTCCGGTAAAGTCTGATCGTATTAGTACTGTCCAAGTCCTCCCAAGGGAGTAGTTGGTGAATTTAGTAAATTCTATTTCAAAAATCATGCTGAATATGATTTGGAAGAGAGAGCATTAAGCTTTTAGAAATGATATGTTTGTTCAATTTTATTTTGAATTATTTATCAATTTATTTTGAATAGGTTTGTTCAATTGAACTGATAGATCACATTAAAATGTATTCAAATAAAGTTAAAGTAGCTACTTTCAGGTAAGTTAACAGAAATCATCTTAAGATAGTTGAGTTTTCGGTTAGAAGTGGCTGACTTTAATTGCGTGATGAAAGTCGTACGACTTGGCTCTTCGTGATTCAAGGTGTACGAAAAGTTGCATATAGATCACTATACCAAATGCAGCTTATACGAAAGTGAGAGAAGCTTCAGATCTATGTTTTCTAGATATTGAAATGTTCTATTGATGCTCCGCTCGCTGTCAATTGAAGATAATTATAATTATTCCTAAGTGTTTCTCTGCCTTTTTTGTCAAGACAACAATGATAGAAACGGCTTGAATCAAGCTGGAATTGCTTCTAGTCATTTGGAGTCATGCTATGTCTCAATGTTTATCAATAATTATCCGTAATGAGCTACCTTTTTGCTATTTTGTTGTAAATATAGTGTAGTCAGTTTTCAAGAGAACTCAATACAGCTTTCTCATGCGTGGGTAGGCTAGGCTGCACTGAGCTCTGAAATAGTTGAATAAACAAATTCAGTGGATAAAGATAGCAAATTGAATTTTGTTGCACTCCCTTTCCATTGCATCTGCACTATTTTTGAATAAATATCAATTCCCTACACAATAGAATCGAAGAAAAAAAACAATTAAAGAAGAAGTTGAATTTTCAGATTGGCCCCTGTTAAAAGCTTGTGGAAAGTTGCTTGAGCAAGGCAGTCGGTCTCTGAAATAAATTACAGATAGCACCTAAAATTAAACATTATCTCATAAATTTCAGCTAAAATAAACATCAGATAGCCAATTATCGATAATTCTACATTGTTAACGACTAATTGGCACTTCTACAGCACTTCAGTGGCTGGCGGTACCACTTGCGAAACCAATGGAATTTTTCCAACGCCCCCGTTTGAGAATTGCGACCTTTGTGACTTAGAATTTTTCATTCCTTCCTAATATGTGCTCTTTTTTCGACTGCTTTATGTAACAGATCGCCTTTGCTTTTCTAAGAATCTAATGATGTGGGTTTGCATATATAGGCCACAGATTTTTGCCTTCAGCTCTCTGCTTCATTTGATGAAATATTTTAGCAAACTATAACAATTACAAGAATTATCTCTTCATTCTAAGATCATATAGCATATTCAACCAAGTTGCCTGTCCCTCGAAAATTCGGTTCCTTTAAGCATCAATCCGTATTTGTAATCGATTTGAGCGAAATTGGGAATGTTCTGTATTACGGTACATTGATAGATGATACGATTACATGTCTGTTGATTTCAAATTCGATTTATTCAATTTACGCAGATATTGACGCCAAATGAACATTTATGAACAAGCATGACTGTATAATCTCATATGTCGTTTGAAGCTGCATTTAAGAACCAGCATAGTTCAGTTAACGAAGCAGCAACGTGATCGCATGTGTACAGTGTACTTTCGGAGAATTTCCACAAGTCTGACACCTGTGGGATACTGACAAGCAATTTCTGATGCTTTTTGTTTGCACTAAGTCGAAGCTGCATTGCAAGTCAATCATAAGAAGAACTGAGAATTCATGGAAATTACTAATTTTACCTTGATTGCCCACATAGCAATAAGCATCACGTCAAATGCAAAGACGTATCGTATGACAACGTCGTACGGGAGGTAGCTTTCATGATTTGACAAAGGATAGAAATAATAAGCTCTCCCTGCATTTTAGACAATTTATTCAGTTAACATTCAAGTAAAATCCCAACATTTCGTCCACCACTGACTTAGTCATGTGCAACAAAGTACAGCCCCTGGAACGATTGGTTTATATACAGTAATGATAGCTTGTTAGTGTCGGACCATATGATTTTATACAGTTCGCTTCAGTAATCCTGGTAAGAACAGGGTCACTGAAGCGTTTAAAAGGCACACAAAAGGGGCTGTACAATCAAAAACACAGTCCTTTCCAACGTTCGATTTTCTTGCCCTTTTCTGTTGACGTGAATGTTAACTACAAAGTCAACTAAATTTTTCTTTGATCTTGAAAAATTGGATAGGAGACATTGCGAAACAGAGGTGATCAAAACTCTGAAGTCAATAATGAATTGAAATAAAAGTGATGCAAGAAAGCGTACATATCATACTACTAATAATCGAAAACAAGTACCGAGTAGATGCATTTAATGGAAAATTAGAGAAGAAGGAATCAAAACATCAAGTTTCGTAGGTAACTGTCCGCCGCGAGCAACCATTCATTAAAGCGCGAAATATAGTCCTTCCATTACTTTTCTTCTCATGTAATTGTTAGCGCCCGTGCACGATTTCCCAATCTATATTTACATTGGGTTCCATCCCAGGCGTGATGAAGCCGAGATAGACGAAACGTCGTCCTGTGTGTTTTTACACAAAACAGACGCTGTATCCGATGAAATTTTATTTTGATTTCTGAATATAACTATCCCGATACGAAAAGAAACTATCCCTCACAAACAGTCGTTGTCTAAATTTTACGTTCATGAAGCTAATTCGATATAATTATTGTATTTTATAATCAAACAGATTCGTGCAAAATTCAATCTAGTTTCCATGTTGGCGTGTTTACTATGATTTAAAAGCTACCAATCACTCAGTCAAGAAAAATTGTTTACAATGTCGATTCATATGCACGAATTTAAATTAATAAGAAAACAAATGCACCTATTTTAATGCATTGAAATTCCTCGTCAAAATTCGTGTCATTCATTACCACTGCATTAAGGTAAAATGACAGCTGAATTCCATCAAGTTTGAGATCTTTACGTGATATAATGAATTTATGAATACATCTTCAATTTTTTTGCCACATTTACGCAGTGGCCAATATGAAGTTATGTACATCCATTTTTCATCAGATGAAGTAATTATTTGATTAAAGTGACAGGAAGTAGACTACATAGACCCACCAGTACATCGATTCAAATTTGCTATGACATACCATCAACTTGACCTGCCAATTTGATTGCATTTTAAATTTATCAGTTGACAAGCCAATGAATATCCGAGTTGTCCTATGTCAAAAATATGGATTTCGAACATGACATGAATGACGTCAAGCCTGCGCATGTTCGAATGTGAGGAAACGAATTTATCCAATGAATTTTACCGCATTATACAGAAATTCGAATATACTCCAACTTGCATCAGTTGATGATCAGCATCACAAATTGTCACCTAAAGTATCGACTATAATATTCAAATATCATGGGCTGATTTTTAGTTTTTATCTACTGATTGTGTGAAAGATGAGATAAATGCAGATAAGAAGAGCGTAGCCGCAAAGATTCAAAAGAGACATAAGATGGCATTGTATACAATTCAATTCACTTTAAGTTCGAGTCAATCAATCGACGAATCAATTCCTTTTACAAGGAAAATTTGCACTATAACTGCTAGAGCAAATAAAGCCGCTTCATCAATAGAATTCTTAAGTTTTTCTGCTGACTAATTTCATTCACCTGCCAACTACCCTGTACCAACTACTTAATTCGATGCACATTTATTTCTACCGCAACTTGTGTCTGCAAATTACGATGGCGCCGTTTAAAGACATTTCCAAACAGAAGTATTCCAACATGATAAACAACTCATAAACACAAGAAGCTTATGTCATAAACTGCATCAATCATGCAAATATAAACTCGAATTCATAAAGCTTGAATACAGATTTGTGCCAGAAATTCGTTGCTACCTCTGGATGCTGCCATGTTCTACCTGAACGGTCTTCTGTACTCAGAGCACTGGCGACCGAATCATCTTTTTGATAATGATGGATGTCAAATTGCATTTATAGAAATCGTCACACAATGCGCAGCAGAAATACTGAAGAATTTATATGTTACAGCTGAAGCTTATCGTGATGACGACAGAAGAAAAAAGGAAGAGAGTACAAAACTGTTTATTTCTAGAGTGCCATGCTCAATTTAGATTCACACTAGTAGTAGTTCTTACAACGGAATTAAGAATAAAGAAGTAAGTTAGAGATAGCATTAAAAGAGGATGAGTAATCATGCTTGTAACCATCTACATCTAGTCCATAGAGTAGGTATATTAGGTAGAGTGGTAACTCCGCATTTATTAAATCCCCAATGTGTACACACTTTCGATTTTATTAAATGAACTCAAAGGACATACAGTCAGAATTGTTTCCAAATATGAGATATGCGCATTTATGCAGTTTTGAAGAAATTACAACGGAATTGATTGATCATGATAGCATAAAGCAGAAGGAATTGATATTATTTTACAGACAGTCCGTGTCTGACAGCCTTGGCACGTGAGGTAATGTTTGTTAAATTGGCAACTCGATGACCTGCTATTGCTTTCCTGCTGAACCTCAAGAGAATCTTCTTAAGCGTGATCAGGCAACATGCCACTGGCATGGCAAAATTACAGATTCAAAGATAATGATTTCAATTAACTTTGAAAGATGTAAATGGATCCACATCACTAAAGTACAACCAAGGCTGAGCAAAAACTTACAAGTTTTGGGCCAAAACTTGGGGTCAAAACCCAAAACCCAAGCCAATTCATTTGATAAATGAATGAAATCAAGTAAACTAAGTGCATTCTTTGTATTTTGTGCTGACATAAAGATTCTTCTATAAGCCAAAATTCCTATTGAACCCATAAGAAGTGTGGTATCAGTGGGAAACGATTTATTTTTGCCATAATTGTAACTAGTAGCGTGTATTGCGTCATAAAGTATTCTTTTAATTTAACCTACACTAATTTACTGACTAATTGAAGATCTTTGATTTAATTATGATTGAGCTACTCATTGCTCATAGCAAAGCAATTGTTTTCATTCTATCATTCAGAAATATAAACAAACTTGATAAATATCATAGATGCGCAGCAAGTGCATGGTTAGACATATTTAGAATACGAAATCATAATGAATTTATTTTATTTTTGGATAAATGTCGGCTATCGCAGAAAGTTAAGGGTACAATGATCAAATGATAGGACTCCGGACTCCGGCTTATAACTAGACCCGAAATAATATAATACAAGCAAATCATTTATTCTCGTGCATAGCTGTCATTGTCTTGATGTCAACTTTCTCCGTCAAACAAAAGTACAGAGACAGCAGTGCAGTGCATAGAAAGCTCATAATAGTTGAGGGAATGAACCGTGATAGTGAAAAAAGGATTGTCTTTTCACTCGGTGATTTAGTAGAGAAGACAAGCCTTCCTAGCCTCGATCACACCTACGCGCCAAAGGTCACATCAGAGACAAAAATGAAATACTGGTTTGTTTGAGAACATTGCATCTTACCCTCACGTTAATCGTGTGAGATGGCTCCTCTAAAGCGGATATTAAAATCGAAAGTGTACTCATATTTTTTGGAGAAGGATGAGGATTTCCATGCCTGATAGAGACTGGAGAAAAACCGTGTGAAGCATACATCAAGAAGATGGGGGAGCCGAGTCGCATGCATCCAACTTAAAGAGACATTTGATCAACTTTCATCAAAAATGATTGATAATTGATGCAATGATCACTAAATATCGATTCAGGAAAGCCTATAATGATCTGTGATGTAGGCTACCAGCTAATGTTTCAAAAAACTAAGCTTATATACTTGAGTCCTATCAACCCCCGGAGTCGGAGTCGGAGTCCTATCAAAATGATAGGACTCCGCATCGCTGTTGCGGACTAACGCTTGTGATGCCCGAAGGATAACGGCACTTCATAATCAGTACGCTGCTGTTACACACTGAGTAGTCAACAGTCAAATTCGGTAGTCTTAATATGCTGATTATTCTTCAAGATGGGTTCAGTGATCGAGAAGTCATTATTTCTGATTTCATCATCTGTTTCATTCCACAGTAAAATACACGAGCTTTCGATGGCTCTTGGCACACCTTAATCATGTGATGAAAATAATCTGTAGACGCCATCGCTAGGATTTAGAAAAGGATAAAACGAAGCTAGGAATAATGATTGCTTGAGATAAGAAGTTATAGTAGGAAATAAGGTACTTTCCTTTGAATGTTAATCCATCAGATGATCAACAATCTATTTGATATTATAATTATTAGGCATATACATGTATAACACTGTTTTTCTAGCAGGTGTGGCCCTCCAATTGAATTTCATTGATATACTCTATTTTTATTTTCATTCATGATTCAACTAATTTTATACTTATTCAGGGCTTTACAGAATTGAGCATGTCATTAAGAACAATGTCGGCCTAGCCGGCTTGGAAACTGCATTTAGGCCGGGGCCTGGCGGGCGCGCCGGCGGCCGGGTTCCAGCTCTGATCTAGTCACACTTATTAGACATCTAATCACATTTATTAGAATTACCTTCATTTTGCTCTCCTCTCTTATCCAAGAATAAACCAGCACACCGTTTCAAAGTGTTCATGATCTCAATAAAAATCTGTTAAGCAACAATAAGTGCGAAAAAAATCTTTAAAAAAATAAGTGCCGGTAATACATCCGAGGTCGTGTAGCGTCCCGAGGATGGTGACCTGTGGGTATGCCCGCAGCCCCGGTCACGGCCGGATACGGGCGGGTGAGGCTAGAGAGAAACTTCGTTACGGGCACAGGCTGGCAAGGATATTTTTGAGTATGCATGAGATGGACTACTAGGAGTAGAATAAGAGTGAAAATCGCCGGTCGTTCATTGGACGCCTTTCTGTCGTGGGTGCATTGTGCCTCATAGATTGTACACTTACTACTATTCATAGAAATCAGTTTTGATTCGATTCAACCTCAGATACAATGAATTCGAACTTTTGAATGAGTGAATGATTGAGATTATCAGCCGTTCATTGTTGAGCAGGTGAAATGAGCGATCGGGATATTCCAGTTACTACCACTGAATTGAACTAGGAATCTGCGTTCACGAACTGATGAACGAACTGAACTGTTAATTGCTTCAATTCTTGCTATTCTTATCGATGTAGCGATTTTTTATGCATTGGCAGTGCCGTCCATGCATCTACCATTCTGCATGTTTTGTAATTTAGCATTGAAATTCCACATTTTAGACTTCCATGCCTGATTGTAGGTATAGTGTTGTTGATCTGTCAGGTATTGCAGATTTTTGTTGATCCTTTTAATTTTGAATCATATCTTCAAGCATTCTGATATATCGATAGATGAGTGTACCATATTTTGATGAGAGTAAATTATTTGGAAGCAAAATTTTAGTATCACAACATAGGGTACCTTGAATACTAATTGTCAGCGAGCAAAGAAGTTGGGTAGATTGACATTTTTGAAGCGAAGTTGGGGAAGGCACTTGCAACCTCACAATTAAAAGTGGTAGAAAACATAAACAAAAGACATCACCAATTGGGAGCCATAAAAAACAACAGCATTTAACGATCAAGATCAAGGAAGGTGTTCCAAGAGATGAAACCTTTCAATTGATAAAAAGTCACATAAAACCAAAATAGGTACAAAATCTCTTGACGGTGAAAATGATTTAGACCTAAATTAGTAGATTGCCGGGTACTTTTTTTTCTAGGGCTGTGCTCTAGAGGCATCTGTTCTCACCGGTTTCGCTTCTATCTTCTTTTCCATCGATTCTTTCTTCAGTGACAGTGATGCAGCAATACTAGTCGATGCAAAAAATACTTTCTGACAACACTTTGATATCGCTTTTTCAGACTATTTGTGAAATAGCTCCAGCTGCTATGTAAACTGCCACCAACATGCTCATAAGAACCGAAGCAATCGATTCTGAATTATCTTTGTAAAAACACACAGCATTTCGACGTCTTAGATTTTGATCATGGTTTTTATGGTAATAAAAAAGCATGAACAGAACACTGCTGCAATGATGGTAGTACTTTGGTAATGATGGTAAATTACTTTTGGCATAATTCTGTCACAATTCTTCTTTGAACAGAGGAATAAAGATCACCAAAACTTTCCAAAAGGACTGCATCCAAAATTCTCCAAAAGTTCATAGAATCAATCCCTAGTAAGCAGATCTTCCTGATTACACTAGAAAGATGCAAAAATGGACAAGGAGATTTCCCACTTAGCCGTTGCATAATTTCAATCACTGTTATTGACAATTGAACATGATTTCCCGAGATTTTTAAGTACTATATTATTGTAGGCAATGCCTTCTTCTTGATTCGTGTAGATCGGATTTCTGATCTACACTGTGGATTTCTGAAATTAGACACTTTCTTTTTAGATCTGATCTTGAAATGTGGCATGAAAAATCAGTCTATCTTTGATTGAAGAAGCGAGTTGTCTCCCATTCTCATTATTAAGGATGCGGTGAAAAATATCTATATGAAATGATGTATAATTTTGAATAAAACTAGAAATTTAGTTATTCCTTGTAGTCATCATCTATCATGAAACTTCTCTTTTGTAGTGACAGGTTATCTGAAAATCTACTTGTCTATGTGAATTGTTTCTGTGTCACAAATAACATATGGAGTACACAAGTACACGAAATTAACCGCACGTTTCGCTTGTAATTGGGAGAAATATCGAAAAGAGTGACATCTAACATGAATGACATGTTTGTACAACGTGAATCACATTTATCACTTATTTTTGTCAAGTACATGTGGGAAATTTTTCACAATGAGACTATCTACTCAATTATCTTTCTAATTAACAAATCACCGAAATTAAGCATGTCAGTCATTCATCATTTTACATAACTACCAGAACAAAACAAGAAATCATCAATAAAGCTTACAGTGATAATTACAATTCTACTTGAAAATAAATTTAACATTTATGCTATCTTTTGAAAAAGCAGATGAAAAATATTGATTGAAATAATCTAACTACATGAGAAGCATTGTTTAATAATTTTCGAAGGTTTGGAGAATCACTTGCATTTAAGGGCATCAATAAATCATCTAAAATTCTTAAAAATCATTTTCAAGTTATACTGATGTCTGTGACAAAGGAACTGTATTAAAAAATGTTGGATTTTCTTATAAAAAGTTAGGAAGAAAATGGCAGGTTATGGTAGGTAGGCTACATTTTCTATGGACTCAATCATCAGAAAATTCAACTTAGATCCGTTGAAAATTCAGTCAAGTAAATTATGAAAAGGTAAGTCATGTAGAAGAAAACAGTCAGTCCCTGTTATTGCTTAATGCCTGCATGCTGATATAGATTAAAATCCTTATTTTCTCGATAAGTGGTCTATTTGTTTGTGGATAATCTTTTTGTGAATTAAATTCGTCAGCTTTGCGGTCTTGTGGTTTTTGTTTTCCAGTAAGGTAGACCCAAAGAGATCGCAGTGCAATGAGATCCAGGCAAAAAAGCGTTGGTACTCTTCTTGTGATATCCTTTAGCTGATGAATTTCCTCTATATTTTGACAAAATATTCCTATTACTAAAATACGGATATTCCTCATATTCCTACACGGAGATGCCAAATAAATCCGTTAAACTATACAGGAAATTCAGCAACAAAAAGCTGTCATTATAAGAAGAACACTAATTCATCGTTGCCTGGATCTCAGCATTGTATCACTCTTTGGTTCCATCTTCCTGGAAAATATAGTATGGACGCAAAGCTGAGAAAAGGCGTTTTCAGTTGAAATCATTGATAGTCAGTTAAGTGCAGTTCCGTTACTCTTCATCAAACCTTTAGAATGTACATAGTAGCATTTGGTCCATGACAATAATCAAGGTGATAAGTGACTTTCGATCCGAACGTTTAGAGCAGAATGAACAAAAGAAGGGCAGCTAGGAAGAGGTAGTCAAACAAAACGGACTGACATGCAAGATTTAGTGCGAGGTGTTTGCTTTGTTTGATAAGGCCTCGTACTTCTATCTGTAGCTAAATAATCCCGTCGCAAATAGGCCTACCACTTTAGCGGGAAAAGCCGTACACATTTCTTAGCCCATATCCGACCAATGATCGCTTTGACTTCTCACTAACGCATCAACACATTTTGTTACTAAAGCGCCATATTTATCTATCTTTTTGAAAGTTGGCATTTATGTAAAACATCCTTTAACTATTTGCCGCTTTGTGGTTGGTGGTCAATTAAGTATTACATGTTATAGATATGTTTGAAAACTGGGATGAGTTGTTAACTTATATGTACCCTGTCATGCACGAGCAAACTCAGAATACAAACTGAGTTCGGGAGCGCATAATATTTGCAACTCGAGCACTTGCTGTGTCATCTAATGTACAGAGTGGCGCACGTAAACCGCCGGATTTTAAACTTTTATTACTCCTCAAATATTCATCCGATCGTCATGAAATTTCGACTCATACTAGTTTGGAGTAAAGGATTTATGATGATAATGCCTATTGTACTGAGAATTGTCAGAAAATTCTGATTCTATTGACCGAATGACATGTACTCATTTTGTTGACATCGACAATCTAGACAATCATCGACAATCAAGTTAATTAACTTAACATGAATCGTATTCTGCACAACGAAAAGTGCGCAGTCTTGAAGTGAATATTGTTCAGTTGCTTCCATGTCATATAAAATACCATTCGACGACTAAATCGCTATCTGAAAAGAATCGAACATAGAAGAATGGACAATTATTCGGTTGCAGAACGAGCAAAATGCGCGGCTTGATACGAATGCATCAAGAGTCCAGTGGAGGTACAAAGGTTTTATCATTCAGAGTATGGCAAGAACGCGAGAGCACCGGATGCCCGTACAAGCGGTGGCACACAAACCTGTTGACCAGTGGTTGTGTGGTGACTTTTAAGCGGGACCGGTCATCTTATGAACGAACGGAGCAGAATGCGGAACGAGTGGTGCAGCACTTCGAGGAGGACCCAAACACATCTACCCGTCGTGCATCTAATGCACTTCAAGTGAGTCGCCGCACTATCCAGCGCATCCTCCATGACTATGGATGGCATCCGTACAAGGTCCAGGTGGTGCAGCGATTACACGAAGAAGATCTGGAAAACCGAATGGAGTTCGCAGAACAGGAGCTACAGCGCATCCAAGCCAACCCGAGCCATTTAGTGGAACTAACCTGGTCCGATGAAACTCACTTCCATCTGGATGGTGGTGTGAATCGCCACAATTGTCGTTATTGGGCCAACCAGAACCCTCACTGGATCAAATAAAGAGTCTATGCACTCGCCACGCACCACCGTCTGGGCGGCAATCAGCCAATCAGGTATCTACGGACCGTTCTTCTTCGACACCTCCGTCAACAAGGATCGGTATCTCAAGATGCTACAAGAGGAATTTTGGCCAGCGGTGCAGTCGGACAGAAGAGGCAGGAGCATCATATTCATGCAGGATGGTGCACCCCTACACTGGGGACTTCCTGTGCGTGAGTGGTTGAACAAGAAGATGCCTAACAGATGGATGGGACGTGGATCTCCCAACATGCCCTGCCACCGCGTTCACCTGACCTGACGCCTTGCGATTTCTTCTTGTGGGGTTTTGTCAAGTCCAAGGTTTACCATACACGGCCAACATCCATGCAAGACCTGAACGACCGCATCATGCAAGCATTTCAAGAAGTGACAACTGAGATGTGTCGAGAAACTGCTCTGGCCTACCAAAAGCGACTCGAATCCGTCCTCGAGAATGGAGGAGGACACGTTGAAGTTCGATGACTACTAACACTTTTTTCTTATGCTTTTCATTTAATAAATGTTTTCTATGACATTTACCTTAATTCGTTTTGGTCATTATTGATAAAGACGTGGGGGAAATAAAGGGAAAAGTTTATCATTAAATTTTACTACATGTCATTCGGTCAATAGAATCAGAATTTTCTGACAATTCTCAGTACAACAGTTATAATCATCATAAATCCTATACTCCAAACTAGTATTAGTCCGACAGCCAGAACGACTTTCTGCAGAGAACGAGGCCGAAAGTGAGACTTTCACGGAATGATGTACACCCTAAGCCTACTACGAATCGGCACGTCTGCCGAGTTCTAGTGAGTTCCTCTTCTTGTCCGACAGGATCAAAGAAAAACGCCTGTAAATCCAATGGACGCAGCTTGCAGTTTTTGGCAAAAATTAAATATTGTATGTTTTCTCTGATTAAACGAAAAGTACCAAGCCCAGAGTCATAATGTTTGGCATGGACTGTCTTCAGGTCATTTCCTATTATGTGCATGTGCTTTCATCATGCATGTAATCGGCAATGCATGTGAGAATGTGGTTGAAAGTGGTTAAAGTAGCTCAAAATGTTTATGTTTGCCGACATTTAGAGGCTCGACGTATCTAAATGCGTTTAGCTATATTGACAGGGGTGCATGAAAATGAAAGGAAGTGACCTGAAGACATTCCATGCCAAAACATTATGACTCTGGGCTTAGTACTTTTCGTTCAATCTGAGAAAACATACAGATTTTCATTTTAGCCAAAACTGCAATCTGCGTCCCATTGGATTTACATGTGTTTTTCTTTGATCCTGTCTGACAAGAAGAGGAACTCACTAGAACTCGGCAGACGTGCCGATTCGTAGTAGGCTTAGGGTGTACATCATTCCGTGAAAGTCTCACTTTCAGCCTCGTTCCCTGCAGAAACTCGTTCTGGCTGCCGGACTATATGAGTCGAAATTTCATGACAATCGGATGAATATTTGAGGAGTAATAAAAGTTTAAAATCCGGCGGTTTACGTGCGCCACCACGTATATATACCTCTGTCTTGTTTTGAATGTTTTTTGAAATGTACATAAAGTTATGAATAACCTATGGGTCATTCCATGGTGGCTACACTGAAAACGGTCGCTCCACAATGGTAACGGTCGCTTCAAAAAACCCGTTTTTCAGTTAATTGCACACATTAACTATGTTCTTCAGAGAAGAAACATCAACTTTTCCTCCCCCAGCTATGTTGTACAGCCCGAGCGCAGTGAGGGATGGACAGATGGCTAAGGGAGGAAGCGTTTATTTTCTCTCGAAAGAATGCAGCTTTTCATTTTGTGACTCATAGATGTCCAGTGTTCATTATGAAATTGATGGTTGTATCGCGAAATCTATGAATGAGAAAATCAAGGGACTGTATCGATATCTTCGTAGTCTCTGGCTAATCACAACTTGTTTATAGACTTCTATGATTTGTTCTTTCTAGGAGTTTTCACTGGAAAAGTTAGCTGCGGGAGGAAAAGTTAACTTTATCATCCCGTGGGACTGAAAAGTGGAATTTTCTTCCCGGCAGTTTACATGGGAGAGATATCCTTTCACTCCTACACAAGATGAAAAAAGATTTTTCTGAGGAGCTACCGCACATTACGCTATGATATTTCTACAATATACTTTTCATACACTCTGGCAGCAATACAATAAGTAACTATTTCGTTTTCTCAAATTGTCTGCAGATCTCAAATTGCTTGGTAACGGTCGTTTCATGAGAAATTATTTTTGAATGTATGGCAAATCATTAATATTTAATTGAATTAATAATGAAGAAGAGCTAGTCTACCGACTGCTGTGATAATCATCAATTGACACCACCGTACTAAAAGGGCTTCGAACATTATCTTTGGAAAATAAAGGCGATCGGAAGCATCAACAGTTTCTGTTTTCCCGACCCATGTCTTATGTTTCGTGGAATTGCCCTTAGATAGGCATAGTGATGCTGCAACGACTGATTTCTGCCATTAAGGTAAACACTTAACTGTCTAGCAGCCTTGTGGTCATTTTTAATGCAAATATCCCACCCACATTTATTCATTTTTGTGGACATTTATGCAGACTTTCATGAACAATTCTTTGCATTTTCTTGAAAATTATTGCCTTATTTGGTGTCTTTGATTTTATAAATAATATTCTTAATGTCTAAGAGGTATATCCCTCCAACATGAATAACCTAAAAGCATTTTTGAGCGCACATAGACATGATAATGGTTAGATCGTATGATAACTTCACAATGATATCAGGGAACAGTGCATTATCAATCTATTTCGATATAACATTGCAATGCTCGATGAATGAATTCCTTTTCAATGTCAGACATAGTAAACATTGACAATCAACGAATTCATCTAAGTGTCTGACTTTCATATTCTCTCCTTTCAGGTTTTCTCCGGTTGTTTTTTTATTTTTATGCAGCGCGTGTCCTGCCATTTGGATGATGCGTCTCCACCTTGTTATGTACATCATTCCTAATCAGAAAAATGATTCAAATGGCCACGATGTAAGTTCATCTTGACTCTTTACATCTTTATTCGTCAAACTTCAAAATAAGATTGATTCTCATCATCTGATTAAATTTAAAACATAATTTCAATAAACGAAAGCTCTCAAATGTTTCATGATCATACACAAGTCCATTAAACAATTAGCTGAAAGCTGCTCTCAAAAATATTGACACTTTCTCATAGTCATGATGTGAAATAAGAGTGGAAACAAGTTATCAGAGGTTATTCATGAAATAGCTCAAAACATACAGTGGAGCTAGCAGTTCATTTGATGCACAGAACTTTGCAAACCACATCTTTTATATATCAGAGTGGCTTTTCTTCGAAAAATGGTGCATTCTGATCAACAAAGCACCCACAAGTGTGGATAGTAATGCATGTAAAATATGAGAGAAATGTGCATTGAACCCTTGAAAGTATTATGAAGTTGTACGATCAGTTGTTGGGGCTTTTCTTAGACAAACAGAAGTGCACGACTATTAAACTGAGGTTGTAACTCCAGGCCTGTCATTGGTTGGCAGGCTGTGGACTTGGAGATAATTATTCAATCGTCTTCCGATTTCAGAATACGAATAACCCTTCTCACGAAGGACGATGACTTCGATTCGAGTTTTGTCTAAAAGCTTAATCCGTCGACCCATGGGAATACCAAGCGACTATGAATAATGATTTAGAATCAGCAAATTTTGCAGCAATGAAATAATACACAATGTTCCAAAAAACATAATTCCCGGAATTTTGAAATGAATAGTAGAGCTTATTTAAGGAAATAGCAAGTGGAGGTGATAGCAATACTACCTTAGACACATGGAAATTAAGACTATAAAATTACATGAGGTGAAAGTTGACATTCGTGAATAAAATAACTGTAATATCCTACATTAGCACATCATTCGTAGACTTTCCGTCGATGTCACATTTTGTATACCGTACAAAGATAGTTATAGTTCGAAGATATTTCACAGTAAAATTAAATCTTTATTTAATTATTTTGAAGTATTATGCAGTAAGTGCATAACTTCTTACTCTTTTTAGCTATTAAACACTGTTCGACTTGCACCTGTAGGCCGCATATGCATATATCCAACAATGTTCAGGCCAGTTAAAGCCAAAATTATCATTCGAATGCAACTATACATGCAACACTTGTATACGTATGGTGAAAAAATACTTCTTATGCTTAAAGTGGTTCATATTTTATTTGATTATAATTTCCATGGAAAATTCGATGCAATCATTGTGGAAACCTTCTCCGATAACTCGGTTTTTTTGGCTTTTATAGACTCTTCATTGTCCTCTTAATAGACATTCCTGAATGGTATATTAAAAAATTAAAAGATCATGTGATTCTGATACTTTAATAAAATTTAGTCAGTTTTTTAATAATGAAATCTATTTGATTGAAGTCTACTGATGACTTATTCTCTATGATAAAAATGTTTATAGAGCGATTTTGATGAGTACATTTTTTTTAAAACAGAGTAAACAAAAATGGATTTTATACATTTTTTAAGCACACTGAACTAGTCATTACTACTTAAACGGAAAGTATACAAAATAAACCATAAAACGCGTCTTCGGCTGGATCTGAGGCTTATTTTGTGTAGTTCTCTTTTATAATATAAATTTTGGTTGAAGAAAGACCTTTTCTGAATTGATGCAGTCTATATATCAGCCGATGAATTCCATACCGAGCATTTCAAAGTACATTCCGCATTGAGGATTGAGTATGCAGTGAACAATTATGCAATATACTTGTACATCATTCGTCGTTCATTCTTGGCTTTAATCGTAGATATTACAGTAACATTTATTTAAGCTTGCAAATTAATCTCAGTCTAAAACTGAAATATTTGTGTATTTCTATTTCCTGTATTGAATAACAACAAATCTATTTAGAGAGTAACTGTACCGATAAATCTTAAAATATCAATTGGAGTAACACTTAGATTTGAGATTTATATTATATCTAGGGTAATTTGTTGTGGAAAATGTATACCGTGCAATGTTTTTGCGTATAATTATTGACCGTGTGTGTCTATGTGCACTGCACATGTACCATGCATATTAATTATCATGTATTGTAAAGGATTGACATCATTTTGAAAGACAATGGATTCTACTTACGTCTGATGTCATTTGAGAAAACTCGAAAACATAAGAAAAGCGCTAATTTTTCTCTTTCATTACTTCACAGAACAATTTCTTTGTGTCAGTTTTGACTTTCAATTAGTAGTAATCAAATTACTTGCAATGTCCTACAAATGGCTTGATATCCAGAAATTTCACAAACAAAAGGAGCGTTCATTAAAAAACAATAAAAACGATACAAAATGAGTACCCGTGACGGGATTCGAACCCGCAATCTTCTACTTAGGAGGCAGACGCCTTATCCATTAGGCCACACGGGCTATTTAGCTTTGACCAAGACATCATTTTCAATTACTTTATGTCTTTGACGTTGCCAATTGTCCGATAGAGTGGCCACGCGATACAAACAATGACGCCTTTAATTAACAGTTGCATTGAATCAAGGAAAGATAAAAGCAGTATTATCCACAAATCACAAACAACTTTTGAACAATTAGCACATTTATTTACCTCGATGTCCGTGTTTTTGAGGAAATCCTTTATTATTCGTGATTCTCTCGTAGCATTTACTACCGCAGGTCAACTCAATAAGTCATGTCAAGCCAAAATAGTCTCAAAATTGTATTGAAAAATATGTCCAACGGAAAGTCGCAAATTAAAAGTTTTGGATGTGTGAAACGGTCTCAGAAGCTATTAAAGCCTTTGTTTCTGTAAAACGTTTGTGCGGAATATCATCCACTTTCTGACAGAAAGTAGGCATATTTAGGTCTATCTCCACGAACTTTCAGAACCTATTGAGCTTCCGGCTAAAATTATAGATGGAATATGGTTCAAAGAACATTTCTGTTTTTTAAACTTTTGATATGTGACTTTCCCTGAGTTTTTTTGAAAACCGAGTTTCAGTGGATTTTGAAAAAAAGAACATTTTGACCAAGAACCAAGAAATTAATTGTTCTAGATATTTCAAATCCTCTCGATGATAAGATTCCATCTGAGAAATGTAAGTTTGTGTTGGAAAAACGTTTGAATTCAGATGAAATCTCGAAAGAAGAATTTAACAAGTCGTTGCGAAGTCATGCATGTCTAGGCTAGCTGTATATTAAAGACACTTCAAGGCAATGAGGCATCGAGATACTTCACGGCTTACTCAGTTACCTGATTCAGTGCAAGTTAGTAAAGGTCAGCATCTCACCACTGCAGTCAAGGACACAAATTACAATCACAAATTCTTTCACAATTAATTGTTTCCTGAGTCATTCACGTGTACATTGCGTCGAGTAGTTATTGACAGATTTTTCGTGTATGTAGTACCCATCCCTAGTGCTAATTGAAAACGAATTTAACATCAGTGTCTTACCTTCTTGGGATGAAATTAGTGTGAAAATTTAGATTTTATTGACATTGTCATTAAGTCAAAATCTTAGTCAATCATCAGCTTTCCATGCAAATTGTAGCAAGTTAGCATACCTATACCGCGTAGTGGCCTACACTGCAATTATAAAATGCTACTTCAGCTAAAACAGAGCACGTAGAATGCGAAGAGGTTCTTCCAACTTGTGTTCTCTTTAAATTTTTTTTAAAAAATGCTGTGCTTCTCTCACAATTAGTGATCAATATTTTCTACCATTTCATATGTACCAAATCCCAGAATTGATCCTGTAAGCGAAACTTGATCCGCTGCAATCCCTACTTCGAACAGATAAAGTTGTCTTCTTTTTTTAGATACATAAAAAACGCCGATTGGTCACAAAATGGTCTATTTGCTGATCTTGAGAATCACTAGTTCATAATTGATTGATATATTATACAGACAAAGAACAGAAGAGAAAGTATTGAAGCATTAAAATATCACAAAATCATTTCCTGACAAAATTTATCTTGCAGGAGGTTTTCATAATGGGGCTCAACAGCATTCGTATTTCGAGATAGAATTGATCAATTCTTTCAAGTCTGGCGACTGCTTGAAAGTCTAACACTGCGACTGTTCCATTCATTCGCGAGTCGCAGCTTATCAATCGAGTAAATTGCGCGGCAGCGATCCGCATTGCAATCTGCAAAATAAATTGTTTAGAAGACAATGTGTTGGAACTCCCAAATCTTTTCAGATTTTAATTGAACAGAGAGAACATTTGTCATCAGTTATGTAATAATCCCATATTATTTCCTCAGCATTGATTCTGTAAACTTCAAAGTATGAAATTCCTGCTGACTTGCCTGAATATCATCTAAACGAATGTTGAAAAAACATTAGTCTTCTGCGAATTCCATCGCCAAAAGCAATTATGCATTCACTAGACATCAAAATCCAGCCGACAGATCAAAAGAGAGAAAACCGCAGTTCAAAATAACAATATGCTGCCTCATAAATCAGCAGTCCGTCATGATAACTTTTATAAAAACTTCACTGATGAAGGTAAAAAGGTTTTTTTCGAGGTCAAACATCGCCCAAGAATTTTTCAATTCAAGCAAGCAGTATTTAAGATACTTGTGATTTTCATAATACAAAATCTCGTAGATGGAAGTTTGGAATCAAACAGAAAAAATAATTACCTCTTTTTGTAATTAGCAAATGTAGAAACAATGTAGACCACGTGTAATTCTCATAATAATTCTCATTTCTCACTAATTACATTAATTTCAACGATGTGATGACCTTCCCTAATATATCCACACCGAAGTGTCCGGTCCAGCTTCCACTCTGACACATACAGAATTTATACCGGGTCTGTTAGCCACGGCATAATCAACGTATGAGCATTCATAAGCTGATACACCAGCCAGCGTACATGACTCCGAGATAAATGCAATTTTTGATGATTTATTTATTCAACGTGCAATTTTTGAGTGCCGTTATGTCAGTCATGACTTCAAGGCTGCTGAAATAAAATAAAAGTAAGAAGACAAATACAATTACTGAGGGAAAGGCCGACGGAAATGGAACGTTTTAAAGTCCATTTGAAAGAGAGTAGAGAAGACTGGCAGTTTACAGAATTCGGTAGTGAGTTCCACTTACTAATAATACTTTATAATAATAGAAGTACGGGCTCTTGGTACTGTAGACGAGATGGGACCAAAAACGTACGAAGCGCCCTCCTATGTAAAACTATGTTGTACGGAGGGCCATCCTATATTATTTCAATATCTATGGCAGATTCAAACCCCATATTTTACATGTACGTGTTGAAGGGGGTCAACCACTTACATATATGTTTCTTTCGTCAAAGTGTGCAATACTTCATTTTATAGTGCAGTGAGTACGAAAATTTCTATAATTTTTTCGATAAGGCGCTCTGTACAGGTTTGAGAAATTTCTAGGATTATTTTTGTAATCATAGGGCGTCTTGTACTATAGAAATTGCATATCCATGTGTACCATACGCCTTTGTTTTCCAATAACTTAAAAAGTATTTTGATCTCATTGCAATGATCACAATGAATACGGAACCGACGGAGTTAACGACAAGATTCCATTTTAACGATGGCTACCGATAGTGACGGTAACTTTAGTGACTGGGACGAGTTTATGTCCCAAGTAGAAATTATTGATCTGATTACTTCACAACAACCTTGTACGAGCACTGCGACTATTTTCAATTTTTAAAATTTTTCAAATATCTTTTATATATTTGATATGGGTCAAAATGCACTTTTCATAGGGTTTATGATAATGGGCAAGATACATTTAAAGTCAAGAAAATAAATTCGAAAAATAATGTACTGATCTCCCTATTTTCTTAAATTTTGTACAGGGCGCTCTAGGGGTCAAAAACGCCCGAGTTAGTGCTATTTTGTACCAAGAGCCCGTATTATTATTAATAATAATAATCGCTTATTGAGCAAAAGGCCTCAATAATGAAAATCCTGAGGTTTACTACCAAGTTTGAAACAAAGAAATACATTAAGCTATTGAACATTAGCAAAAACAGAATCAGGCAATTTTGAACTCATGACTGATTTGATGACGATGTGCAAAGGACCAAGAATGTCAACGAGCAAATCCACTGGTCAGTAAACGAATCATTGTCACAATGAACGCCTTAAAGAAGAGTGACATTCAGGTATGCGCAACTTGCCGGAGTATGGCAGACGTGCGGGAGCCAGATGATGAAGGGGATGGTGCGATTTATCCATCAATGAAGTAAAAACTTCAAAGCCAATCCATATTCGGCGATAATTTCATAAAAATAATTTCATTAAATTAGAGCACATACATCCACTGGCTGATCCACAAATTATTCTGTGATATCTATCTTGCATCCTTTCTAATGTAGTACAGTTACTTTTATTAAGGCTAACAAAGAGGGGTACGCATATTCCAGAGTACCTCGCACACAACTATTGTAAATAACTACTAGTTCAGGCTTGGAATAAAATGGCTTCAATTGACGCAGTACAAATAAAAGAGAAGCTGCTCTTTTTGAAATGGCCTTGATGTGAAAATTCCAATTCAGATCTTTATCGATTACGTGATGCTGCAGATGGGAAAGAGCGATGGATCTGTGGTAGAATGGAACATGCAGAGCAGAATGAGTTGCGGAGCGTAAGTGCTTGCGAGAAGCAATCTCTGATACACCAGGAAGAAACTCGACGAGATAGGAAAGAGCAGAATCAATACAATAGTAAAATGCATCTTCCATATTCATAAATATACAGCGCGCATTCATTAATCAAAATATGCAAATGCGTGCTTGCTCTTCAGCCGTCTTATGACTCGTGCCCCCAAAGAATGATGCTACGTTCAATAACCAATCCCTCAATAAACTGCTCTGAAAATTTTGTCTCATCTCTTAGAATTCGTTTCTATGCAGAACGTGCAAGTCTCCAAACTCAATGTTTAGGACGACAGGCATTCTTGTGTATCGGGAACGCTCATATCCTAACCTCCAATATCCAGCGTTCGTCATGAAAGACATGACTGCAATCGAACTCGATTGTACGTGCATCAACGCAGTATTATAATTGACAGATTGAAGAGGACGTCAAAAGATTATCCACAAAACTCGGCGGACCCTTCGTGCTTCCAAAACTCCAGGCGTGCACTCAGGACACATGGTAAACTGTTTGAGCTTTTTGGGTTTGCGAATGATTCACACTTTCACAGAGTGATGAATTAATCTTCAACACGATTGTTATGATGACTCATCCAATATGGCAAATATTTATCGCTTTCAGACCTTTCGCTTTGCTCACAATTTATTAGTATGTACTCGTAAGCAGAACTATTACCACATTTCTATTATTAGACAATCATATTGTCGTCAAACCGATACTAAAATACTAGCATTTTGATAGGGATTTCCCCAACACCTGAAATATTGATGTTTCATGAAAATGTTATGAAAATGTCTATTATAATTATCCCCCGAAGCGAATCTCATCGGTCCATCGAGGCATTCTGTTTGGCACATGGCAGCCCCGCGGATCCTTGGTCAGAGTTGCCCTGGAATCATTCTGGAACGATGCTCTCTATGAACTTTCCACGGTAATTCATTCACGTTTACATTCCAATCGTTTGTTGCTAGCATCAAATCATCTGCTTTACAAAATGCAAAATTCCATCCATTTATGGTTTGGGTTGTTTTCCGAAGTTAACAAGTGCATTCAGAATGAAATCATCTAAAAGTAGAAATCAAAGGTGCAGTGTAAGGAAAGGAACAAGTGCAACCAGTACATATGAGAAAAATCCCAAGGACTACAAATATCTTTTCGGATCACGGATCCTGTCATTAAAATATCAAATTTCAGCTCATTGTCATACATATCCATTATCAAACAATATGATAGAATTTTTGCATGAAATAACGTGGGCTAGAAATGCAATAATGTGCCTGCGTGAAGCTCCTCAATGTCGGATGAGGCATTGAGTGGTTGCTGAATGCAATTCATCCTCAAGGTGCCTGCGTTAGTTAAAGCAGTGCCTTCCTAGCTGATCCCCGTTCCCAACAGATGGTTCGGTGGTCTTGTGGTTACAGGGTATATTTGCCGGTCCTCTAGCTCCAACGACGCTGGTTCGAACCCACTCAAGACATATGAAGTCTAACAGGACGAACATGTTTCATGGCGTCACATCTGCTGAGACTTTATCACATTATAAAATATATTATGGCGCATCCATGCATAATTCGGAAGTAAGATACGGGAACTCTGAGATTCAGAAAAGTCGCATGCAAAGTCCGCCCTATCCATTTCAAGTGCATTGAGAAAATTATCTGTGTGACTTTTGTGTATTTCTGGTGTTTGGAACTCCTGCTACACATCTTCATTCAAAGAACTTACATATTGTGTGCCAAGCAGCACTGTTTTAAGTGTTATTGTTTTCATGTTCTACTTCATAACACGTTGAATTTGCAATCAAAAACCTGTAGGCATGTAGTATAGCATATCAAACTAGTAATGTGCGGTTAGATCAATTCTTGACCGCAACCGACAGTACAGAAAACTTCCGCAATCATGACCACCCATAGCCGAGAGATATTTAACTTCAACCTTCCGCTAACCGCAGAAACACACGTACATCCTACCAGTATCCGACTGTTAATCACATGAATACACATGTTCTTAGAGCCAATGCCCAATATCACTTGTCTGCTGGACAAAAAGCTTACTGACAGTAGCCTAGTATGCCTTGGGCAGTTTGTCTCACCCTGAGTCCTGACTTTTAATAAAAAAGGCTTCATTTTTGTCATTTTAAGACAGTTTATCATATATACATGAAGTTGTAGGCTACAAATGCGCATCAAATTGGCGTATAAACGTATGTCCCATTGGCCTATGGTGCACTACATGATTAAGTTATATCTTTCATATTTCTCGTTCATTTTAGAAACGCATGAAAGCTACCAATAATAGATAGGCTATAGCTGTCTTTAATAGTGCGTGTCACGGCATGATGATGATTGCTACAAAAATTCAACCGTGATTAACCGAAATCGTTGAGCTCGGTAACCGCAACAAACCGCTAATCGCGGCTACAATAACCATGGTTATAACCAAAAGAAATCTGACACTATAATCATGAAGGACTAGAACGAACAGGGACATTGAAAACAATAGAACGTCGTGGACATGAGTTGTCACGACAACGAAACAACGGCGACTTCTAGTGGTTGCCAATAGGACGATACCTGCAGCTTATCAGCGTAGTTCGTAAACTTTCACGGTTATTGTCATTTCTCTTTATAAACAATAGCATTTTGATAAAATAACTTCCAGTAGCCGCCTCGTGGCAAGAATCTACAACTGCTGCATGCTTCAGGAATTTGATTCTTCAAAAGATCTAGCAGTCGGCGCATTACCGAGAGGCTGAAATTACCATCAACAAACAGCTGTTGTCCATTCTAGTTGCACTAACATGGTTATAACAACACATCACTACGCTACATATGAACATAATTTCTATTGCATTAGTAAGCTGAAGAATTTTTATTAAAGAATTATTTAGGAAAGTAGAAATGTTTGTAAACAGTTGTATGCAATCTCCTGATGGACGAATAATATTCAAAGTTTGTAAAACTTCAGCCTTGTGATGGTCTAGCTTTAGATGTTCGAAAAACGTGTGCATTTATCGTGCTTCCGTTTAGGATAATTCATTAAAATACTAGACGTATTACTTGCATTAGGTCTACAAGTAGTAATGTATAGACACTAGCCATTCGAAGGAAAAAGTCCAATTTTATCGATTAGAACATCGGAATTCTGTCAATAAAAATACAAATGTGAATATTCACTTGTAATTCGTGTACAAACCTCTCGAAATGACATTTACATGATAAGAATGCGAAATGATTACACCTTAGGCAACAGGCAATACAACAAGCAATAAGAGGCTGCGGTGAAAAAGTCGAATAGCGCACTTTTGTGTTCCAGGGGTGCGCAACCTGCGACCGTGACAATGAGAAGTAAATGAAAAAGAATGTTGTACATGTATATTGCAAATGTTTCTGGAGTTCAAGGCAATCGAAAAACATATTATAGCAAGCTAGTCACCTTGTAACTGTGGAACACCTTTATGCCCATGCTGCCTGGAAAAATGCGCGCCCGCAGGCGCGATGAAGGCGTTCAATCAGTTCGATAACTCATGAATAGAATATTTTAGGGAAGTTACATTCATGTGCATTCATGGCTAGAGTCATCAGCTAAAAGAAACAAAAGGGACAATTGTAGTTTACTCAAATTGTTCGCTCACGTAAGCTTCAAGTCAATGGCCTGAATAAGGATGCCTGATAGATCACCGGCCCTGTGATGAATGAATGAATTCTGTATGGCTCGTGATTCCTTTATGAATTATTACAATAGCTTAGTAAAGTGTTTTCTCCTTCGGTTGCCCTCGGAAAAAACATGCTTTCAACTTTTCTTTTTAAGTTCTGATAACACTATAAGCTTAAAATCTTTTCGGGTCAAAAATGACCGTCGGTCGTATATGGATTAACTTGCTAACTTACTCTTTACGAAGCAGGCCTTTATGCGATTTTCAGTGCGTCACTCATCAGGGAAAGCTAATTTAAGTGGTAGAATAAAAAAAAGGATTGGTTATTGACCTATTTGTTTGCACACATATTAAGTGCGGGCGTGATTCTTTCGGCCTTGGAAATGGCGGCCGAAAAATGTAAAAGGTTGCGCACCCCTGTGGTAGAGTGTTCACTCTGCGTCCGGGAGACCTTGAGTCAGATATAGGTGGGGTCAAACATAAGACCTTTAATATATGTACACTCTGCATTCTTGCTAAACACTCAGCGCAAAAGAAGGAGGTCGGGATACATAGAACTCGGCCACATGGAAGTGTCACAGAATGTGCCTCCGAGTATAAACAAGGGACATTTTTAAAACACACTAGTCTGATGAGTTGTAGAACTGAAATTAACACCGAGCATTTTTTCAGTGCATTCTCAATTAGCTGCGTCGTTAGTACATCACAATATCATTTAAAAATTATGAGTTAAACAAACGTTTTTTCTTTTTTCTTCTACCGATAGCATTTGTAGGCAGGAGGGCATCCTCAATCTTCGTCAGGAAGTTGGAATTGCAAACTAGTGGAAATTGTCAAAATATTTCAGGTGCTACAGCATGCATTTGGGAACTATGAGGTTTCAAAAATATTTCGAGAGATGCACGAGGCAAAAATTGCGAGCCATGGCACTTTATTAGGGCATAATCAGTGATGTGATCATCGCAACATATTAGACCCCTGCGCCGGTCACTTCTTCGACGTCGCGCCGGCGGAGACATTTTTCATTTTATTTTATGGATTAACTGTCTCCACTGCATTTCTAACTGGAACTTAGGAAGATATCGTTTGTTCCTGAGGAAAAGTTCAAATATACTTTCTAGTTGGGCATAACCAAGAGACATTCTGACATGAACAAAGTTGTCGGTGAATAAGCTTGAATGGGTATTGATTGGTCAAGCTATAACATTTTCACTGTGCTAGAATTCAAGTGTAGGATGTACATGTACTGTATATTACGTGTACTGTACAGTAATGAAGCCGTGATGTCATACAAATAATCAATCGGTTGCTCAGCTTTATATAAGGGTGTCGTATTTCTGTTAATTACACAAAAATCACAATTGTTGTTTGATTAAGAAGCCTTAGTTGATAAAAAGCAACTTCCGTGAACTGTGCCGACTGGGTAGGCTATATGCATCACAACATTTTCAGATGGTGAATATTTACCGACTTCTTCTGTACTGATTTTAATCAATAATGAGATTTAAACCATCCGTTTTTTTCGATTAAGCGAAGGATAGCGAGGAATAGGCCTATACTTAGATACTAAGGAGAGATCCAACTTCTATTCTCATGAACTCAACAAATGTGCGCCGATAAGCGCCTCCGCCGATTAAAATCTATCAGCGCAACGAAAACGCCGCCGCCGATGAAAAATATATCGGCGCAGGGGTCTACAACATATTGATCGGAGCTTTCTGCTGAAATTATCGAATAAAATCAACTAATACATCTTTCAAAAATTGCCCAGTTTTTAGCCTAAAGCTTAACTAAACTGAGCAAATGATAAATTGCCATACATTGATTTTGACAGTAAAAATCCAACAAGTCTGATCGTTGTCAATCAGGAAATCATGTCAACGTAAAAGGTAAACTTACTTTGAAATTAGTTGAGAAGCTGAATGTTATGCAGATAACTCATAAAGATGGCACTGTCGAGTTAAAAGTTTCAAGTACATCTCATCTTGTTGAAGGTTCCGTGATGAAGATAAATCCGTCGTTAAACTGTCAAGAAAGAACCACTTTCAAGGAGATAAGGATGATGGCAAGCAACTCAATTACTTTTCAAAAGTGCATCATCAGCTGGTTGTTACTGCGATTATATGGGATTAGCATCTAAATTCGATCATACTTTGACAAATGCCATTTTGTAAACTTCCAACTCACTGAATCAGACATCGATAATGATCAAATCCTGCTCGTATAAGATTCATTTGCAAACTTAGTAACCTCTTGAAAGAACTTGCTTTAACTCATTTCCTCATTAGCTGAAAAAGAGGACAAAAATGTTGCTACGTAGTTAATTGTCGGATGAATAAACTGAATCGACTTAAATACATATTGAAATTAATGAATCATTAAATCTATTATTTCATGCATACTTGCATGATCAGGTGGAAGATGATCACATCTTTCTATAAGGTTGTTGCAAAATTTTCCTCAAATCTTTGTTCTCTATGGAGGCGATTGCTCGCACCTCGTAAACCAATTTCTATGAGCATAGGTTGCCTGAAAGTACATTTTCATAAATGCATGAGTCGCTAGTCATAAATATAATAGAGATTTCGATGCGAAGATTATGATAAAATGCTTTCCAATGCCTATTGATTGGTGTAAATCTTTCAGGATACTTTTGTCCAGTTGATTTCGTCATATTTCGACTGTGAAATCTGAAGAAATTGTGAAAATAATAGAAAAAATATGCTGCATAATATAATACAAATAAATTAACACTTTGAACTATATGGGCCATTATTGTCATTAATGAAGTACGCATCGAAACCCGTATGACCGCCCCCAGCATTAATACAAGTTCAAATTCTATTGTTCATAGGCCAGGGCTCATCTGATCATTCTTGCTCAATACATTCTCATTGCTCTTAAACCAATCATGCGGAATGTAATTCGAAATTGGTAGGAGAATGTGCATACGCATTTTTCACCTTTTTACCAGGCTGATCCCACGCAAGCTGGATCGGTGAAAGATCAGGAGAACATGAAAGCCATGAGAGTTACTCAATTGCTGAGGTGTTATCACCTGGCCGGTGTGCTCTGTGCAGCTACGAAGTGGATGATGAGATGGTGCCCCTATTGTGTAGAATAACAAAAGGAGTCACAATCTCCAAGAGACAACATTAGCCATACAAGGTGCCTTTAATGACAATAGCAGCATTGACTCGTCCACCGTACCAAAAACCGGCCGAAATAATAATGCTATCATTGCTGAATCGACCATGTTCTGAAATGCAGTAGACTGCATATGGTCTCAGTCACGCTGAAAGCAAGGCAAACACGAGCGTCCCGAGCAAACGTATGTCGTAAGCTATTAATCGCTCTGGTTTGCTTTGCTCGCATTGTGGCAGTCTACAATTTCTGTAATGATGTCTTTATATTTTCTCCAAAACGCTTTGCTCGGAAACGCTTGGAAAAGCTCACAATGTGGCTGAGGCCTATCTCTCATGAGACAGTCTGTGATAACAAACTCTTCCGTCGTGGAGATTGAGGGTGAACCGTGAATACTCGTCCACATCACGCGATATCATGCGCCAACACACCCACCAATACCTAACATAGAGGTCGTTTTGTTAGATATCTATGTTATCTAGAGCGGACATGAAATATCTCCAACATGTATTCACAACGCAGACAATATTATTCTAAAGCAGAGTCAATTGTGAATGTCATTCAATGTTGCATAGTTTGTAAATCTACTTGTGGACTCACCAGAAAGAAAACTTACAATTGCGAATTGCAAATCCAGTGAAGTCCTTCAACTTCATCGGTTGGAATAAGTTTTCAATATATTACAAAAATTCCAAATTCTTCGACCGAGAAATTATATTAAAAGTACACGCGACGTTTCGCACTAGGCTTAGTCATGCAAAGGGTAAAACAGCGATTACAACTGAACATCTCAGTCCGGATTGCGAGTTCTAATCTCATTCTTATGCAACTCGATGCTTCGACGCAATTGAGTATTCGTAAGACCTGTATGTACTAACACTTTGCCATTGAAGACTACTCAACGATGGACATGGATATCTATGAAATTCATTTAAGTGCCGGTAGACCAATGATGCACCCGATGGTATGTGTTCTTTTAGACGGGAACGCATAGTTCGCTTGGATTCTCCGATGTAGAATGAGCTGCACTCTCGACATCGGATAAGGTAGACCACATTCTTAACAAAGCAATCGGCGATATCATAATTTTCAGCCGAACAAAAATGAATGGCAATGAAATGCTCATTTCAGTTTGTGAATTTACTAATTCAAAAGCTATATGGTAAACTGAGATGTGCTAAGCTGAACCTCAAATTTGGACCCCTGTCTTACGAAAATTCTTGTTTGGTGAATAAATATCATCAATCATCTATTTCTATCAAAGTGAAGAAACTTGCTGATCTATATTTGGAGATAGTTGATTACCATAATTCTGCCAATTTTCAAGCTGTGAATGTTACAGCTTTCAGAAATTTGTCAGATGCTACTTTTTGAGACAGAGAAATGGAAATTTTGAATAAAGGACTGTCTTATGCTCCTCCAATTCCTTACATCAGTAATAATCAATGGATTAGACTTAATTCCACAATAGACATTGCAATGAATAAATTGACACCAAATATATTGAAACATCAAAAGTCTGAATTTGCTGGTACAACTAAACGTATTTTGAAACAAGCCACGAGTAAAGATGACGAGACCAGATCAATGATGAACTTGATAAGTGTCATTCGCAACAAGAATGGCATCGCATTTGAAAGGAGCGATAAATCGAAGAGGTTGATAGCGATGTCCTCTGAACAATATGACAGTATGTTGTGTGATAACAAGAATGGTCTTACAAATACGAGGCAAATTCTTCCTGCATCAACACAGAGCAAGGTCAATGCTCACATCATGAAAATTCCTAACAAATACACGGGATTTATTAAGGAGTCTTTATCACAGACTGCCTGCAGTGAGCCTATCCCGAGCAAAATGCGGGTGCTTCCCAAGGATCACAAAGAGGGTCCCATCAAAGGTAGACCCATTGTAGCAGCGATTGATGCTCCTGGAGGAACCTTATCTAAATGGCTTTGCAAATCTTTAAACTAATCAGCACCCATATACCTGCTCATATTGGTTCCACAATGGAGTTCTTAAATTATATCAAAGACTTTTCGTTTACTGACAACTATTGTTTAGCAACACTGGATGTGGTCAACTTTTATGGATCCATCCCTATTGAAGATGCTTCCTTCCCTGGTGTTATTTCAATCGTTTCTAACTTCTTCGATTTACATAGAGCAGATTCTGAGTACAAGGATATTCACGCTGATGATTTTCGATCTCTTTTACGTTTGGCTGTTACATCATGCAATTCGAATCAAGGATGGCCTATACAATCAAAAACATGGCTTACAGATGGGCAACAATCTAACTCCTGCTTGTGCCATTGTTTTTAGGGACTTCATTGAGAAACAAATAATCTAGACCATTAGCAATAAAGTTATACTATGGAAGCGATACACAGACGATATATTTCTGATATTTAGTAACATATCGGCATCAAAAATTCTTGAGATAGCGAATGACATACAGTGTACACCCTGATATCTCTTTTACGATGGAGGAAGCTTCAAATGGTCATTTACCTTTCCTTGATGTTCTGGTTATGGTTAATGGATCTAAACAAGATTCCAAACCTTCTCATTCGAACTGCGTGATACCATGGTCCTCATCTCGTCCCCGACATATGCTAACCAACATCCTGCGTAATGAGTTCAAAAGAGCAGTCAGGAATGGCTCGAACTCAGTCTACATCAAGCAAGGCTGTGATATGATAGAAAAAAGATATGCATCGAATGTCTATCCCAGGAAAGTGATACGGAAAACACTACGTCAAGCCAAAATTTATCATGAAGGTCTTGAAGGAGCAGTGCAGATGGTGATTCCTTCATTAATTTGACTTTACTATACACCAATTAAAAGGACATGAGGGAAATACAAAGAACAATCCACAAATGCAACTTATAGAAAGCTATTCGAGTCTTATATCGAAATCTATGGTATCGCGGTTGAAATCCAAGCCATCAAAGAACTGCTTGACAGCAAATTGCTCGTTTTCTTCGGCTGAAAATTATGATATCGCCGATTGCTTTGTTAAGAATGTGGTCTACCTTATCCGATGTCGAGAGTGCAGCTCATTCTACATCGGAGAATCCAAGCGAACTATGCGTTCCCATCTAAAAGAACACATACCATCGGGTGCATCATTGGTCTACCAGCACTTAAATGAATTTCATAGATATCCATGTCCATCGTTGAGTAGTCTTCAATGGCAAGTGTTAGTACATACAGGTCTTACGAATACTCAATTGCGTCGAAGCATCGAGTTGCATGAGAATGAGATTAGAACTCGCAGTCCGGACTGAGATGTTCAGTTGTAATCGCTGTTTTACCCTTTGCATGACTAAGCCTAGTGCGAAACGTCGCGTGTACTTTTAATATAATTTCTCGGTCGAAGAATTTGGAATTTTTGTAATATTTTTATATTTAATTACACAGGACGTATGCGCATCAAACAATATGCAACAACATCTCTCAGTTAAGTGAATGTATCAATGAATTGTAGCTGAAATGGTATCTTGCAGTGTTAATTGTGAACGATTAGTCATGAAAAGTCTAACGAACATAGTAGAGCATTCTTGATAAGCTGGCAAGCAACTGTTGTTTTAAAATATGAGCCTTAGTGTCTTCCATGAACCTGAAAGAGAATTCATTCGAAGTGACCATCAATAGATAAAAATCAATGACATGGCCGACCATTAAAGATGAAATCACAAAATCGCCTGTAGAATCGTACAGAGGCATGCTGGAATATCATTCTCCTCAGGATCGTTTGCAATGGATTATGAAGATCAGTCATGCAAAAAATGGAAGCAAGAATCATAAGTCTGTAGTCGCGAGATCAAATTTTATTATTTTCTTTCATGATATATTACAGGCTTTGTTAACGGTAAAATTGCATTCATATTCAAACAGATGATATCCCTCGACCTTATACGACATTTACATCAGAGGTCATCTGAAAAATTACGACATAGAAGTCCTGAACTAGACCCGCTGTCAGAGTCCAGACTGGTGCCACCCTAGTTATCTATTGTCAATAGCATAGATACCTGTCTCTACGGATGCATCCAGTTCTATGAAAACATGGCATCCAGTTCTATGAAAACATGGCATTCGTCCACAGCGAATCATTCCATTAGCCACACATTTTGCGAATTCTTCTTCGTGCTTCATCATACGACTTATGTCAGAAAAACAGCTAATTTTCCAATTATGCGATGTTTAAACTTATTCAAACGTTGATCCTGTGTTAGAGTATGATAGACATCTTCATATGGCTATGCTAGAACAGGGCACATAGAAATTTGTTTGGGAGTAAGATAGACTTTTTTAGCAGTCTTCCTTGATTCTTAGAAATTTTGCAGCTTTCATTGATTAGTAATGGCAAGTGTTAAGTTTATCAATATATAAGTAAATATGCAATAATAATATATAAGTATATCAATAAAACAATAATAAAAGGAAATAATCATAAAATGTGAAATATGATGAAATTGTTGCTGGACTGCAGGTGGAGAAAATGATTGCAGTCCAGCAGTGTAAATGGTAGAAAGTTCAACAAAATGTGTCTCTGCACAGAAACTGCAAATTTATCAATGAATGTGTTGAAAATCTGCTAATGCCATCTGGAAATCGTCCACAATCTTTCTTTCTCTGCTCTTCCTGTGGCAGATATTATCTGCCAATTATTTTTCAAGCTTTCCATTACTAAAATTCTTGGTTTTACGTACTATTGCCTATTACTACAGTGAAAATTGGTAAACGACAGCATCCTTCTAAATTGAAGCTTGATTTAGATTAAATCAAGTGGATTTAGATTTAGGGTAAAGTTAATTTCTATATTATCGATTTGCACCATGCATGGACTTCATGTAGATTTGCGTGCTTTTGTTTGTTCGGAGTCAAAAATGAAGTTTGAGTTTCCTAGACCGACCAGCTGCTTTACACATAAAGTAATTGAACTTTTTACTGTTTATTACGAATTTTGATTACTGTAATTTATTTAGAAATGCTCAGCTGGGTTCACATTTTTGTTTTTGAATTTTATCCACTCACACGTGTTTGTGAACTGCTGATTGAGTAATCTAGTGGTTTCGAAACGAAATAATTCAAAAAGCTGCATTGGCATTGATGAGAGCAACGTGGAAGTCAGATAAACGATGTGATAGAATGTTGCAACGCATTTATGCTTTTCTATAAGCTGTCATTATGTGTTTCTGAATTTTCATAGGAGAAAATGTGAAGTTATTAAAACTCTTGGTTATTACAATTTGAAATTGATGAATATTTTGCTGTGGAATGCCTAGACTACTTCTGTCACTACATAATTATGCACCGTGTGCTTTCTCACCTTGCAGACCAAATATGGAGCGTCTTTCATCATTAGCGGGAATCCAATGCAGCTGTGTCAGATTCTCGAGCAGCTCTTATTGTTAGTTCTCATCGTTGGACGATGGTTTCTTCCTCGAGCTGGTATTTCTCGTGATCAGCTTTCTCAGCTTCTTCTTGTCAACATCGGCATGGCAGCTGACATCATCGAGTTATTCGAAGCATTCCGGGAAGATGCCGTCAGGCGCTCAGTTATGCTCACGGTGACCATTTTGGGAATATGGCAAGCATCACTAATTCAATTCAGTCTGGCAAAGACTGCGACTCGCTCGCGCCGACCTGCGACAACACCAAAGACAAAAGTTCTCGTGGGAGATTGCCTCTTTTGTGAAACCGATTTGTGGGCCATTTCTATTTCGCTAGCACTGCAAGATATACCCTTCCTTAGTCTGCGTTTGGTTCTTATTTTCTATTACAGTATTGTGTCTTACAGCAACGTATTCTTCACTCTCAAGAACACTTTGGTCATCATTCTACAGCTTTTTCGATTCGTAGTGATCTTCATTGAACACAGTTATCGCAAGAGTTTGACTGAGCAACCAGAAGAAGGAATACCTCGACATACATTTTCTTTCATGTTTGATCAACCCAAATCGCAGTCGATGAGTCGACCGTCGTCCACGCATCTCATGGCTAGTAACAATAGCGTTTTAGACACTAGCGTCCCGGGACCGTCTAGAATTCGATCCAGACAACGATATGGCGTGGCTGGTTTGAGTCGTCGCTTGTTCAAACTTTTCTCTTTCAATAACAGGGGCACTCAACAAACGTCAACAGAGCCCAAGATCATCTTCAGATCTCCGTCGCCGATGCCTCCTGTTCCTTACAAACCTCCAAAGTGGAAAAAAAGGCGTAGAACTCCGGCTGGCGCAGCAAAGATGGCGACAATGCGCCGAGTTCATCCGCCGGAGGTTCCGACGATTTCTTTCATTCCTAAGCGGCGCAGCAGCACTCAAGCCTTGTGGATGGCTAGGAAAGGATTAAGATCTTTAAGTCCGGGACGCTACATCCCCGGGATTGAATTAGGACCCTCAGCGAGATCCTGGCATGTAGGAGATGACTCCGAGTCCCTCATCAATCTCGACATCGATTCACACAACGTAGAACTAATAGAGGACCGTGGCTTTTCGCGCCATTTCCCCTGACTCTCAAGAATGAAAGACGGAACTATTGTGACATTCCGGACATCCAGCGCGATCTTATGTTTCAGGCATTCCATTCACACAGACAAGGATTTGACAAAAACACCTTTTCCCTCGAATAAAGAGGGCTACGAAATGCACTAGGTCATGTCCATGTAAAGAACTGTGCTGTACATTGTACAAAGTTAACATCATATAGTAAGTACATCAGCTAGAGTGCTAACTCAGTATTGATTAGATCTCATCCCAATGTGTATGCAGTTTCCACTTTATTGAATGAACTCGAGTTGAGACCAGGTACCAAATGTGAGACTTGCAAACAGTTGCAATTTTGAAGAAATTACCACGGAATTGACTGATCATGATAGCAATACAGAAGGAATAATAGTATTTTACAAATCCTCCGTGTCATGGCAACCTTGCAGGGGTAATGTTTGTTGAATAAGAAACTCGAAGGTTACTTTTACTTTAGAATATTGCCTTAGAGTATTTTCTTAAGCGTGATCATATCACAAACTACCTGCCACTGAAAGAGCAAATCATCATCATGAAAGACAATGATCATAATGAACTTTAAAAGATGCACATAGGACCGCAATATTATTCAGATTCAAGAAATTAAATATAAATTTACTAAGTCGCAAAATCATGCCGATGAAAATTGAGTAAAAAAGCACCATAAGATCTCAACTCTTCCATGAAGACTTCCATTATAATTCGGTTCATGAAAACTCCTTAATAATCTGCTTAATTTCCGCTTAACTAAGACACCTGTTTGTAAATTTTCATTCACTTTGATATCCTACAAGTTTCATGCTACTTATGTAGAGGTAGCAAATCGCTAGTATAGAAACACAGGAATAATTTGCAGAAATTTGGATTTTGAAAATTGATCAACTATGTTTTCATACGCGGGATCGGACCGGCCCGAAAATACCAGAGATGGACCGGGCCGGTTTCCATCTCTGCTGCAACATATGAGCTGCACAACAATAGATGATTCCAATTGGTGTGGTAGTCAAACAGCTATTTATGACTACATAATTTATCGAAAAGCTCGGTCGGTCCAGCACCGGTCGCTGGTCCGGTCTCGAAAATTCCCGACCGGTTACAACTCTGTTACATACCTTGTGCTTTAATGCAATAATGCTTCCTATTCAAGAGAAATTAGCCAAATTGAATAAAATTTTGTATGTAAATATTAAATACCCTCCGCTAAGAGATTTGTTAATTCAATACAAACACAAGCTACGAGTTATGACCAACGAAACATAAACCAATTGACATCATTGACTTTAATATGTTTCGGACATTATCTTGATTATTCATGGAGCAGTTGAGAAGTCCGGTGGGATAACTAGATGTATTTAAGGATGAAGAAAATAACCAATGTAATACTCATAATGTCAAAGAACAATTTGTAACTGCCGGAAATCAATCTGGAATTCAATGTTAAGTTAACCAGGAAATTCAACGAGTGCAGGATTACCATACATCTTTAAACAATTCCGACTGGCATGTTTAGAGAACTTAATCATGTTCAAATTTGATTATAAACTGCGGAATTTTTTCGTTTACGCAGCATTTTGCAAGAGTACATCGAACGGATATCCATCGGTTTACCAAAAGTGAAATCAATTATTTCAATTGACCCAAAACAATTTTACAAATCAATTAATTTTTGATGAATAATTCATCAACATGTCCGTGTTTTCAATATTATGACGAGATCTATGACAACACATTGGTTGCCTACTGAGGATAGAGAATTCTGGGGAATCAACTAATTGTAAAATATCTGTTTAACCGAAATGTTGTTAATAGACTAGCAAATTTTAATTAATTAATTAATAGCAATCTATTTTCTTGCGAGTGTCCCTCACTCACTTTTTGTTGTGAAAATCGGAATTCATCCATGATTTTCATGAATAGGGCGTGCCGCATAATCACTGTGAGATAATGGTGAATAGCGTAAATAGATGCCAGCCTAAATGTACAATAAATCATGTTTAGTCGTTTGTTAAAGATGTTGAACAACTTGTCCAAAGCTTAGAAGACCTAAAATTAAATCAAACCACTTACAATCACTTGCAACCACTCACAGCCACAAAACTGCTTGCTGCGTATCCATGTGTTACTGTTGTCACCAATAGTTTTGCCTCAATAACTATTTCATTGCTCATAATTTTGACGAAGTAAATAAAACTAATTCGAGTGCATCTTGGTTTATACTTCATTGTTGGATAAGTGAATCGGTCATGGTAAAAAGAGGGGGGATGACTGCAATTTAAGCTCGTTTTTCTCTTCCAATACAAAACTTAACAAACATGTACATATTTCTAATAACCATGAGTCAAATCTAAAATGACACTTTAGCTCCTTGTTTGTATGTCTTTCTAATTCAAATTAGGCTACAATTTAAAGTACAAATTAAAATACTTGGGTATGATTAATAAGAAAATTACAGATATTTGAATTCTGGCCGTATAATCGACTTACTGGATGTTTACGTCCCTCAACTTGTGTAAATTTGTTTTTATGAGTAGTATATTCATTGTACAGTAAGTAATTGAATGTTGTAGTGAGGCGAAGTAAATTATTCAAAAATTCAACAACAAAGCAGTCATGTCAGTATTTCCAGTCAATTTTCTTTGCATTTGACAATTTATTCATATGAATATTGTCAGCGTCTCGAAGAAGTTCAGGCTACCAAGTAATTCAAGACAGGATTCCTTTATGCAGATTCAATCTGGAGAAGCGCTGTATGAAGCATGAGTATCAGATGTGAATCCAGCATCTGTCAATAAATTACCGGGCTTTTTGGATATTGGATGTGGCGCTGGAATGGAGCCTCCTATGGTGTTCGACAAAACATTGAGGCTACAAGCGAAACTTTCGGATAGCTTCATGAGCATAGCCTATTGGGAAATCTGTAGAATAATCCTGGAAGGTATAACTCGTCTCTCCAAGAGATCAAGCAAACTGTTCCTATCTATCGTTCGGCAAGCCTCTAGTCTCACAATCGAAATTACGCACTGTATTTGCTTTTGTTGTCCACCACGAACACACAGTCCTATCATCTACCTATCCGACTTCCGATTGGATGCTGCAGAATGTAGAGATCGTATTATAGAATGCAACACTCATCTGTAAGAATCTGTCCGTGGAATCCTTAGTAACCCTCCTTCAGAGGCTCTTCGATGGGCGTTTAACGATGTGGGTGAAATGTATCCAATACCATGAAAATATATTTGAGAACTCAACCTTCTGACATTGTTGTTTTATATTGATTTAACACACATATATTAAAGATATGTGTAGATTTAAGACATACAAACTTCCTTATGTTTTCAGTTATGCACGCACAGATTACTAACAAATCAGAATCTCTGGATCTTTTCCCTTGATTATTGATTAATCTGTATGCAGAATTTACAAAATATCTATTTAAAATCCCAGCATCTGTAATTTTGCAAATTAAATTATCAAATATTGAATTGCTTCCTCATTTGAAAAGTGGGAACAGACCTGAATAGCGACCACTTCATCTAATATCAGGAATTATCAGAAGGTCTAGTTCACATCTCCCAACATGGACACAACTCCCTATTTAAAGCTGCAGCCATGCCCGGGTAAATTTGAAAATTGCAATTAGCAAAGTTTTCTGAAATTTTGAGGTGAATTTTTTTGAAAAAAGTGAATATTTTTCGTGAACATTCATACAGTGATATTTAATTAATACCCGTCGAAATTTCACTAACTTGCTAATTGCAAATCTTACCTGCAATATTTTGCACCTTTGTTCAGAAACTCATTGGACATGCTCTCAAAATTTTCCTTGTCTGTACAGATCGTGGTTAGCGTGTGTGATATCATTCCCAATAATGTGATAGTCAAATTGTCGTGTCTCTGAAATTTCTTCGACCGATGAATGTTTCAAAACGATCAGCTTTCTCCCTCAGACATATTCCTTTCCTTGATATCAGACTTGTGATTCTTGCCTTGAGAACAAAAACAAATATTCATCTACGGACTTGATCAATTATCAATTTTCTATAGAATATTTGGTCGTTGTTGATATCAAGTACTGTGATGTGTTTCACATGTTTTGTTCATCCTCCTGTTTGTCCAACTTGAAGAGGCAAATGTTTCTATGTTCAATGATTTGACGTATCGTGTTTACACATCAGCTTTAAGTAACAACATGACGTCCGACAAAATTAACAGATCAGATTAATACAGAAAGAATTTGCCTCTTTGAGATTCTATTTTTAGATGCATATTTACATGATTCTGTGAAAATTTCAGCTGTAGAATGAGATACATTTCTTCTATCAAACTATTGTTTTGAACCATGAAAGTCAATACACTGATACATAAAAGTGTAAAGAGTTTTGGAGACTTTGTTTAAATTGTGAATTTGAATTGAATGAATTTGTTTGAATTGTGGCGTTGGATAGTGACGAATTCGATAGCGTTATTTCAGACGTTATGTTTTAATACCCATTTTCAAGAAGCGGAAATTGATGAATATTATTCACTCTAAGTTATTACTCACATAATTTCCCATTCAAAAGGTGGCTACACAAAATAATTCATTTCCATGAAACATCTGTATCCTGTACCATTGCCAGAAATCTTAAAAATTGTATAGGCCCAAATATGTTTTCTTCGACAAATATCGACCATTGTACTCTGCCATGGGTAAAGAGTTCAAAAACAAATGCATGTTTTACTACGATTTCTATATGTATTCAAATTCAAAGACATCCTGAAATCCTGATAGCAAGGGAAAGACCTCATGATTAAGAAATAGTATGTATACAATTGATGTATTATTCGTGAAAGACACAATCAAAAAGAACATTTTTTTCTCTGTCTGACTGTTTTATCCGATTTTATACTTAAATTACCTTTGAGTGTAAGCACGTGCTTTAACAATTTTCACACAAATTTTCTAGAGATATCTTGATGTAAAGCACTTTCATATTAATTTGAATTATTTAATTCAATTATTAATATATTGAATATCTAATTGAAGTTTTTTGCAGCAAAAAGTAATCAACCCTATTTTCGCAGCATGCCTTTAAAATATAACTTTTGAGGTCAAATATTTTTATTACTTTCGAAAGGTATTCGAGAAAAGCTTTCATATAACTCATAGAAGAAAATAAAACCCAATCTTTCAACTAGCATTTTGGCTTCATTTCATTTAATTACTTTTATAACTTTAACATTTTCTAAGGCTAATTCACGTATGGATCATGAGTGCTAGCTAATACAAGTATTCGTGGCATAAAATTTGAGCACAGCTTATTTTCCCTTTTTCTATCCCGAAATTGGCTGAAACACCCAACACTTTTGACTATGCTTCTTGCAATGCTACGAATGTGCTTTAACTTTCACTTCTAAATTTCACAAAACGTTTGGAGACTTTTGAAATATAAAATGTGCAGCTTGAAGAATTGCCGAATTGCTGTTAAAGATAATGAAAACGTCATGACAACCGATGTTTATCTGCAACAATAGCATCGGTTGTCATGACGTTTTCATTATCTTTAACAGCTATTCGGCCAAGCTACCGGTTGCGAGGAATGTCGCATTTCTGCATGATGTTGGAGAATTGTGCCCTAAACATGGAGTCATAATCATAAAAATGACAAATCTCATTTTGAGTTTTAAGTGAATGTTTATGGAAGTAAATGAATAAGCTATGGAGGGTCAGAGATCATCTGTTTATGTAGATCCATGTACTTCCGAGTCTGAATCTACACAAAACCTCCATAGCTTGCAAGACGAGTAGAATCATGTCTTAAGAATTGTCGTTTTACTGATGTTGAGTGATAATCTACGAATTAAAAATAATAAGAAGCTCGTGTGCGAATTTAGGAAGAAAATATTAGTAGCTCTCAGACTATATCACTCGGCCACACCGACATTGCAATGGAAATTCTATCAAAGGATCATAGAAACAGTTCACATTGAACTGATCTTTCTTTGCTTATCTGGACTGTCACGATCATTCCCATAAGTATCAAATATGCTTCCTTACTTGTTGAATAACTCAGAAATGAACTTTCAAAGTGTTGGTCCTTCAGAAATCAAATATGGATAATAAGATATTTCGATTACTACATTAGCCAGTTCTGCCTGTGAACAGTTCATGCACGAGCGGTCATGTAAATGAAAAATCTGAAAGCCGCAACCTTCCTTTCGACTTTGAAGGTTCAATTTAAACCCTTTCGCGACCGGAGTGAAATTCATAGCACTGTCGGGTCGGAAGTAACAATGACGTGCTCTGCACGCGCAATTTAAATTGGCTCCAATTATGCCTTTCAAATGGTAGTGACTTTGAACAATTCATGTATGACGTGCGGTGCACGCTCTGGTCGCGAAAGGGTTAATGTTCGCAAGCACAGGAATATACAAAATGGTGGAGAGTAACAGACCAGATTTACGGTCACGAGGAAGAAGCAAATTTATGATCAAATATAGAACAGAACAATGACAATGATGGCAGCATGACAGTGTTTATAGAAACAAGATGCAATCAAAAATAATAAAATCTCTTCCTGTAATCTTCCCACAGGAGCATACAAAAGAGTGCTGCAATGGCTTTGTGCATCCATGGATGAATAAAAGCAAAAAGAATAACAAATCAACATATTAGAGCAGAAAATAGGGCATGATTCGAGTACTTTTCCTGTATTCGGTAAATAGTTTCTATGGAGACTTAATCAACTGCTGAACAGGAATGCTATTACGATAATAGAAAATTTTCTATTCTTGAAATCGACGTTTTCTTAGACGGAAACATTAGAACTTGCCATCTGGGAAGTCTGCATGAATACGAATATTCCTCTATAATCCAACTAGTAACTTCCAAGTATTAGATTTCTCCTTGCATATTCAATGCAGGATTCAATATTTTGAAATTTGAACCGCTTCGATGTTTACATAAACAATGTCTGAGAAAATGCTCGCTTAATGGAATGAATCGAGACGTTGTAGCGAGTGAATTCTACATGGTGTGCACTGACCCATACACGGAAACGGACATACATATTTAAGTCAGTCTTTTAGAATAGCTTCTATATAGCAGTAATAAGCATCTCAAGTTGGCTTTAATCAGGGTTGAGAATGTTTTAAGCAAATTTTAAAAAACATGTCATAATCATCCCTTTTAAAATGTTAAAACATAAAAAGTATATAAGTCTTTTTTTGAAAATGTAAAGATGATCTGCTTCAAATATGCGGAATCCAGCAATGCAATCCTGATCTGTGTAATTAGAGCTTAAATTTGATTATCTTTCATGATCATTAAATTAATTTGCTGCCTCTCCTTAGTCGGAGGAATTTATATTGATACATGCACATTTCAAATTCTATGATTTCAAACAATTGCACGTGTGGTAGAAGCAGCCTACATGTTGTTTTTAGGTGCCAAGGCATAAAACTATCAATTGTCATGACTACTTTCATGACTCTTCTGATAAACCTCTGAGAAAATTGCTAGCCCGTCTCTGTCTTGACACACTCTTCTATAACTTTAGAGCGAGTGTTCTGCACGACTGTTATGAAATCATTGAGATGAAATGTAGGTACAAAAAAGTAAGATAGACCAGTGTAGATAAACGCAGAATCACAATGATTCGTTGGCTATTGACTAATATTGTCTTCATACTATTTCTACGTGTAAAACAGCAGTTGAAATTGTTCTCATTCTTTCCGGAACACTGTTTGTTAATCATAACGCATTTTGATTCATGCAATTTATGGAACTTGCCGTGTTATAGATCTTGTGAATATGCATAGGGCGACTGGAACGTATTTTTCAGTCTTATACACCACGGAGTTAAAAGGTAAGTCCATCAGTTAATTCTTGCATAAAGTCCTTCTCGAGGAATAGTTCCCTCTTTTATAGGTTTGGTTGCTTTTCGCCTCGCCAAATACCTTCCATCATAGGTATGTTAGATTAACGACTATTTTCCAGATTCTTATGTTTCCTTTTTCTTCTCTACATCCAAAAACTTATTTTCGGTTAGGTTTTAGTTATGTTAGGCTTGGAGAGAACTTCCTTATCGTGCATTCGATATGGTTGGCCTGGCCCCGCCATGTGTTACAGGTTGGAGGTTAGGGGCCGAATCCTTGCTTCATGCAGGCACAGGGTTCCTCCCTGATGACTCCGTACATAGGTTTCCTAAGTTTCTTGATTTTCACCATTTATAATTTCAATTAGCTTCTCGTCATGCCCATGACGAACTCTCATTTTACTTCCGTGATTGTAAAATAAAATTGATTATAAGGTTTAATTCATTCCCTTCAAAAGTTGAGTCGGCTAGCCTTAAAATGTATTTCGTTTCCTACTCTATAGTGGGGTAGGTTACTCTATGTTATTATCAGCATTAATCTATTTTTTCTCTCTTGACTTTAAGTTGCCCAATTATTTACAGGATTCTCCACTAGGGTAGTTGTTTAACTTTGGTATCTTCCTTTTCCTGGATTCTTCGAATTTTTTACCGTGTCGTGTTTTAATTTAATTAAAATGAGCGCACCAGTTAGTTGCATGTGTATCTGCAACAAGTTAAGTGTTCCATAGAATACTTTGGCATATACAAAAAAAAGTAGTTTTCTTTCTTTAGAGGTCAGATGTGGTCCTCAAGCCTTTCGAAAGAAAATTGAAGCAATTTCCAATGTATTTGGAAATAAATATTTTTTGACTTATTGATGCAGGATTTTGACATGAAGGCGACAGAACTTTTGATGAAAATTGTCAAACAGCATGAAAGACCTGTTAATCAGCCTTTCATGATGTAGGGCTTCAGGACTTGTCAAATGCACAAAATGATGCAGTACTAATAAGGTTTATCAAAAGTTGTTGCTAAAAAACATCGAACACGTTTCTTTATTGATGAGGATGCTAAATTTCATTAAACTTTACCTCATGTAAAAGGTTATGCTTGGCACTTTAAGTTGTCAGAGCGCAATTTGTGTCTGGTCTAATGTAGTCTGCAGACTGACTACTGCTTTGTAAAAGTTAGAAATGAGGCTTATAGCCTATTGTTTCTATGATTTCAAAATTGGAAAAGGAAAATGACAGTCCTTTTATAAGTCATTGTGTTCATAAGATAGTATCAGAAATGAATAAATGATTCACTAGGAATTCATTGCACATTGCAAGACATTCAAAGACACAAGGGTATAATGTTTCATATCCTCAATTGAAGACAGAACATCAAAATAATGTTCCAGAGTTCACAACTGACAGAAAACTATGTTTAAGACGAAAAAGCATGTCTGTTTGCTTAATTCTGAAAAAGCATGTTTTTGCCAACCGTGGCGGTTTCGACAAAGGTTCTCTTGAATTATCGCGATTAGAGCCCTTCTCAGATGCTTATTGTCCTTATAGGGTCTATTATGATTTACAACTCAGAAAATGGCACATTTATTGAACTGTGGTAAAAGTCACATCTAACATTTAAATTGCTGTCATGCTGCCAGGAATGCTACAAGACTTACAAGACTTGTGCATTTTTTGACAATTCATCAGATTTGTCTTTTAAATGATTATCAAGGGCTGATCATCATGAAATGGAAGATGTAGCTCAAATTATTGAAACAAAAGTTGAATGCAATGTTCTGCAATCTTCACTGAGGTATTTCGTAAATCTTTTCATTGAATCAAGTAGGTCTACAGTGCTGTAAGTGATGGACAAGTAATGAGAGTCATGAGAATCTCTTACAACAACGATAATGGCTTCACATGCTTGGATATCAATCCCTTGTCGACTGTTCCTATTATCGGCAGCCACAATCGTGACGAAATACAGGATGATTCAAATGTCTCTATACATAGAATACATAGTCTCCATACATACTCTGTATTTGTTCACTGAATATGATTGTTATGACAACTCATGTATGATGATGAGGGCCTGATCCTCCCAAGTGACGAATTGGCATTGAGTGACCGGTCTAATTAGCCTAAGGCCGCAGGTTCGAATTTTACCAGCCGGATCCATTGCATGACAATTTAATCCACCGCTTCTTTCATTTCAAGTGTTGTTGACAGCAGGATAGTAATTTGCATGTACTGCATAATATGAACATTGAAAGATACTAAACTCTATTGCTAACATGGATAGATGTGGAAATGTTTTGAGCACATTTTTCAACCAGGAACTGTATATTTCAAGTGGTGTTTCAAAAGCACACGGAAAAGTGCTTTTCATCACAAATAAGATATCGCATGCGTTCGCACGAATATGATTAACATACTCTTATCATACTACACGCTTGAATTGTCTGAATTTAGATTTCACATCATTTCTCGGGATTATTCAATGGAGATGCTGGCCTCGATCAACTGTTATCAATAACAGCCGAAGTATTTTCTTGCTGGACATTATTGATATACACCTTTTCCAAGTCATTAGTAGAAACACGCAATTCAATAGCGGTGATCTCAAGTCAATAGTAGATCCGCTCAAATCAGCAACGAGAATCTCAAATCATTAATAGAAATTCTATTCTATCTCAAGTCAACAGTAGATCTACCCAATTCAACAACGGAAAGCAAAAATCAACAGTAGATGTTGGGATCTTTTGTCATGCTTCAAAATTTACGGGCCAGTTTGTGCCTCTTTAGAATGGATATGGAGTTGCAATTACGGATTCATTAATTTTTTTACTTGATTGAGCACTATTTCGTTTTACAGACAAAAGTTTAATACCAAATGGAAGACATAAGAAGCATGTATGTGATGTAGCCCCCAGGATTCGAAGCTGCAAAGAATGAATTCTAGAATTTTTGTTCTAGTCATGTAGGCTGTGTTTAGAGACAGTTCGTCCTGATCGCTGATAATGAAAAGCAACAATGTGGGTATGTGAAAAATTTGTCTATAATTTTCAATAGAAACAATAGAATAAAAATATGCTGAACATAACTCATGATGAACGACATAACACTGAAAATTTCCACTGATGCATTTACATATCTCAATATATTTGTCTTCTTCTCTCAACGTACGACCGTAATACGTCTGCATATGTGAAAACCATCGGTCACATTTATAAGCCGTTATTTCGGCAACGTTCTGCTCAGCTAATTGCATTAGAGTTGCAAGTCTTTGGGGTGGGGTTGCAAAATGACCTGGTCCCTCACCTCTGCCATTTGGCGCTTGACTCCGGCTTTCCACGAACTGAACGCATTTTCGCAAATGTTGAACACGGGAGAATAGAGAGAAAGAAATTTTGCACTGTGAGTACTTGGGAGATTAACCAAGTGGTGATTGCGATGGATACTGCAATTGTCCATTATGAATACCGCCAACGTTTCATGTCCAATATTCAGGGACAGCTCTGACAGAAAGGAATTGAAGGCTGTCGAATTCGTATTCGATGTAATGAACTGATGATGAACCAGACCCCGTCTTGGAGACACGGCAAATAATGCACTAAAATTTGTGCTCCTTCGTCCACCAACAACACGCACAGCCCGATTGCCTCTGATGGCTCTCCCGCGAGTACGTTTGATCCAAAGATGAAAGCCACTCTCATCAATAAAAATCGGCTCAATATCTGGACTGAGAGCAATTAGCCACTCTACGAGTTGTCGACGTTGAGCTTTCACTTCAGATGCATTTCTCTCTGCAGGGGAGTCCATTAACTTCTTCATGGTCACCATTTGACCGTGCAAAATATTCGAAATTGTGTTATCACACATGGCGGGCTTATGTGGCAGCAATGACTTCAAAGTGGCATTTATCTGTGATAGAGTAAACTGGGGATTTTCCTCAACAATAGACAAAAGAGTTGAAGATATTTCATCATCCCGTTTCTTGTTGTGTGCACCTCCTCTCTGTCGCACTACACATCCAGTATTTTGAAAACGCCGGATGATTGACCAAGCAGTTCCAGATTTGATAGCCAACGTCTCAGCCAAAGCTTGATAATCCTGACCATTCTCAAACGCCCGTATAAGTCTTTGCTTGTTTGCAGCAGATATTCGTTGACGCGACATCGCTACAGATCGTATGTACAAAGAGTGACATTAGTTGGTGCTATCAATCAATGCATGCATCGAGTTGATGTGATGAGTCAATTGTTTGGCATGACGGACAATCTTTGCTTCTGCACATGCCATTGTACTTTTGTCTATTATTGTTAGTTAGCCAACGAAAACGTGAATAAGTGATTGCGCGATGCAAACTGCATTATGCAATCGTAGCTACATGTCTTAAACTGGCCCGTAAATTTTGAAGCATGACAAAAGATCCCAACATCTACTGTTGATTTTTGCTTTCCGTTGTTGAATTGGGTAGATCTACTGTTGACTTGAGATAGAATAGAATTTCTATTAATGATTTGAGATTCCCGTTGCTGATTTGAGCGGATCTACTATTGACTTGAGATCACCGCTATTGAATTGCGTGTTTCTACTAATGACTTGGAAAAGGTGTAAAACTAAAATTTCTTTTTACCTCTCTGCTGTGGTCCGATGATTTGCCATATAGTCCGGCAGCCAGAGCGAGTTTCTACAGGGAAAGAGGCCGAAAACGAGACTTTCACAGTATGCTGTACATGCACACCCCATGTCTACTAAGAATCGGTGCGTCTGCCGAGTTCTACTTAGTTCTTCATCTTGTCAGACAAAATCAAAGGAAAGCGCATGTAAATCCAATAGGACGCAGATTGCATTATTTGACAAAAATGAAATTCTCTGTGTTTTCCCTTATCAGCTGAAAAGTATTAAGTCTAGAGCCATAATTTTTGACATGGAATGTCTTCAGGTCATTTCCCATAATGTTCATGAACATTTATCTACGAGGCTACACACACTCAGATTTACCAAGTCTCCCACAGTCAGCAAACACCAACATGTTTCCCATTTTATCCACATTGAACCACATTCTAGCACACATCGGCGATCAGAAGCATGGTGTCATCACCAACACATGATAGGAAATGACCTGAAGATATTCCATGTGAAACATTATGGCTGAAGACTTAACACTTCTCAGTTGATAAGAGAAAACATAGAAAATTTTATTTTTGTCAACAACTGCAATCTGCCTCCCATTGGATTTACATGTGCTTTTCTTTGATCCTGTCACAAGATGAAGACCTTAGTAGAACTCGGCAGACGAGCAGATTCGCAGTAGCATAGGGTGTACATGTACATCATTTTGTGAAAGTCTCCTTTTCGACCTCGCTCTCTGAAGAAACTCGTTCTGGCTGCCGGACTAAACGAACGGTTTTAGTAACACTTTCATTTCTCAAAATAGAGCGCACTAATGCCTGAAATATTTGTCTTATGATATTGAATTACCATGATTATTTGTTTGGTGACTGAAGTTTTCGGATTATCATCTTAATGACAGCTTTATTGCAGTGCAGTCGGGAGCTAGGACAGATTTGTGGTCTGTTTCATGGTAATCATTCTTTCGCTTCATTAAAAGTTGACGCTTGACATTTACATGCAAACGTAACCTTAGCTGACTTGGACTTTTCTAACTGTCTGATGAACCGTCCTCCGGATCTTTAATAAAGTAATAAAGTCCAGAAATGAACGAAATCTCAGCCTGCGGCATCATGTTCCCTTCAATGGTGGTCTTCGCATCGTCTTGATAGTTTTATCACGACGTAAATAGAATTCAAAATTTTGACAACTTGTTAATAAAATCAGCTACTGATAAACATTCGCCGAAAGAAAAATCAGAAATATGAAATTCACGTTTTCTGTTTTAAAAGTAAATGATGGCAACAATGAATTTTTCAAAGAAAAACAGAAATTAACTACTGGATTACATGTATATAAATTGATTACAAAATTATACAGTAGAAATTAGGATAAAGGGACTAAAGTAAATCTAACATTTGCATAGCTAACTTATTATTAAAAAAAACAAGACATCTAGTAAATAGACTTAGGAAAAGAAAAAGCAAATGCATGAGAGAAAAACTAGCATTCAAACAACCGCGGTTTCACAGAATCCTACTGTTCATTCTGATTTTTCAGATTAAGTTGCAGATCCTGAATGAATAGCATTTCATAGATTCTTAGATCGTCTTTCATGCATTTCTTCAAGATCTTCAAACTCTCCATAGAAATTGCTTGGTCGCAGTTGGATTGTAGGCGATGCTCACTTATTACAGAGTGCCGATGTTCTTCAATTCTTTGGAACAGACAACGCGACGAGAATATTATCGAGTAGTTAATTTTGTCTGTACTCTTGAGAATGCTCAATAGACTATGAGCGAAACGTTGATAACATTTTCTTATTTCTTTCAAAAATTACTTCTCAAAAATATTTTATCAATGAATTTCTCAGCGTCTCGCTCATTTTTTATTAAGAAGGATTAAGATACATACGATTAGAAATGCCTTTAGCAAATTCATGGCTACACTCTATAGAATTAAAAAAACCTACATAGAACCTAAAAGTCTTAAAAGTTCATAGAAATAAGGCAAGCATTAGCACAACAGAATGACCATGTGAGGAGCATAAGTTGGACAGAATCTTAGCTTGAATGTCTCTTACTTGAATTTCCGACTAAAAGTGGATGTGTCTCTTTAGGGAATTTATTGGCTACGATATTGTAATAGAAACAAGGCAAAAGCCCATCATTTCGCGCATTGAAGTATTGACGCTTTTTCAGGGGCAAAAATCAACTAAATTAATCCAAAACAATCAATTAAAAGAAGTCTGTGCAGCGTCAGGCTCGTTCACGCCACACTGATTGCCATTCCTCCTCTCATTCATATTTCAACTGTATTCCGTGCAAAAATGTTTTGCACCATGACTGTGCATATTTCTATGATCGGCAATGACATCATTTTACGAATTTTATAATGAAAATTATACTTTTGTAATGAAACTATACCATTTTTTAGTAAAATATACGTAGGCCTGCACCGTAAATAGATCTAGTCATACGAATTTTTCGATTTGCACTGCTAACATGCTAATTTTACTGCTCTTAGCAATGAAATTGAAATTAGATTGCGTGCAAATAATGAAAGAGCGAAGAAAGCAGTTGAGTCATACAAAGCGTCGTGTATATCAAAACTCTGGTAGGGCCTGTGGCCTATACATTAGACATCGCAAGTTTTGATTTAAGCTTTATATACTTGAATTACAAATGCGCCTACAATATGTAGTTGGTTAGGTCAACAGTATCTTAAGTACGAAAAAGGCTTAAGATATCTAGATTACATATTCAAGACTTCAAAAACATCAAGACAGTGTTATTAGTGAGCTGTTTGACAATTTGTGTGACAGACAGATTGATAGACAATAGCGTGTTGCCTTTCGCTACACGAATCAACCATTGCGGACGGACATGGGTAGAACAAACGAAAGAGACTTAATTTGCTTCAATACAAAATGCAAAGAATCTATGATTAGAAAATAGAATGGAACAAAAATTTTTGATGATATCATTTTATCATTGCCGACCCTTGGCATATTTTTATCTAAGTCTGTTTTTATGCTAAACTTTTTGCAAATAAACTTGCACTTGATATTCTGCACATTGAATAAAAATCTAAGTTTGCTACAAATCAAAGTTTCCGACCATTCATTTTTTAGTAGAGGTCGCAATACCGGTATTACCGTTACCGGTTTTACCTGTATTTTCTACATTTCAGAAATACCAAAAACCGGTTTTGCAATTTCCAAACACAGGTTTATTTTCTGCTGTATTTCTATTGTGTAGTGTTGCTGAGCAAATAATGCTAAGGAAATGAAAACAGTCATCGAACCGAGAATTCCTCTAAATCACTGCACAAATCAATCGGTTATGTTACAATATCTTCACAACCCGTTATCCATGCTCGATAAGAGAACTGTTGTGAAGACATGATGTTTCGAACACTAAATAAGAGATTGAAAGAATAAGAGATTGTACGTGGTGGCGTCAATATGTCCGTAGACTCGCAAAGATAAAAAAAAAAAATGGCTTTTCCAGGCAAATAAATCATGACATCAAATGTGAAATTTCATCCTCTGTGACGATGTTCTTCAGAAATCGATCACCAAGTTCTTCATGGAGCTCCACGTTCTCACTCAGTGATAATCGAGTGATTAGATAAATGAACCATTATTTCATGTCGAGTCTACGGACTTATTGACGCCACCACGTACCAAAGAAGAGGACAACCTACTAATTTCCAAGATCGATCGCCAATCTTCTGACGAAGCAGAGAAGGTGAAGATATCATCACATGTGATGAAGACAATGAACATCTGGAAAAAGCAATTTCAGAATTGTTGCACAAAAATTCATCTGAAGATCAAATCAAGTGAAATTTCATCCTCAGATCAGAGTATAGCAAGTTCGAATTTCATCTTTAACTTTTACGATTGTCTTCTCAACTTTCCATCGACTTCAGTGGAAGAGGAGAGTGTTTCCTATTATTGGCTTGCCTTCCCAACTGGCTGTCAGACAAGGCACTAGATGGTTTGTGGTATATTCGCTGAAATATTTATCAGAAAGAAAATCTTTGGTTGACGACTGTGACTACTTTTAACATAACGTACTCATCTGGCATTTTCGCTACCTTCAACAAGATTTTTTCGATGAAAATGTTTGTTATAGATAGTTTTTCGTGTTTTCATTGTAAAACCGGTTTTGTCATTGCTAAAATACTGAAATACCGGTTTTGTAAAAGGGATCCGGTATTACCACTCCTATTTTGTAGTATCATCAAATTTCGCGTTAATATACATGTATATACATAGGTCAATAATTGCGTTTCTCCTCCTCTTAAGAACGCAAATGTTTGAATGAGCTTTCGCTTACATGCACTTCATCGTCAGATTCGACAATGGAGATGTCATCTGATGGCCATCTGCACCAATTTGATTTAAGTGCCTGAAAATTTCCGCTAAAATAATCGCATGACACTTGTCACCAAGGTGCGTGCTCAAATGCAAATAATTCTGCCACTCTTTGAATCAAACTGGAATGTAAATTGAACCGTTAAGACTTCCATCACTTTTAGTTTCTACGCATCGGCATTCCCGAATATGGAATGATTTGGGCATCGCGAAGATTTAAATAATCCATAATTAACTTCTTGAAAGTACATGCACTTTTAAAATTCACTTAAATCGTTATAATTTCAAGCCATCTGACTAAATGCTGCCAATAAAAATCACAAAATATTGCACAGCGCCAGTTCGCCTTACAATAGAACAACAGGAAGTTGTCCTCATGCTTGAGAAACTAAAACGCCAAATTCCTTGGCAGTGGGAGATGCTACGGATCGTCTCGGAAAACGAGTCATCAATGCGACTAGGAAAAACCCGGACTATCTGATGACATATTGAATGCCTCAGCATGCTGAAGGACTACTCAAGAGGCTGTGTTTTCTTATCCTGGACATCTTCCTATTCTATGCCCAGGCGAAATGACACTCTGCACTCTGAGCCTGTTCATCATGGCTTCGCTGTGACACTGACAATCATAACAGATTACTCGTACAGAGCAGGCCAACTAGTTCAACATGACAGAAAGATGTCCTCAAGCCCTATTTATCAATCAGCAGTGCCATCGAGCTATGCAGGTAGAGATCAGGAAAACGGTTTTGGTGAGCTCAAACATGCATTATCACGTACAATTTTTCGGCCAACGCCTTAAGTACAGATTTAATGACAGGAAAGCGACACTAAATCATTCCGCCGTGGAGTGTTACTCAGATTGACACTGTTAGCAGACAAACAAATAGACAGTTAAAGATAATAATGGAGATATGGCTAGAGCTGAAATGAAACTAATTAACAGCCTCCGGCTCAAATGACTTTACAAGGTAGTAAAATAAAATAAAATTGATCAAGAACGGTTATAAAAAGGGAAGCTTGCAAAACGACAGGCAAAGAAGGATCATTTACATCTGATTGACGTCCACAACAGCCATTCATAAGAATGTTACTGCTTTGAAGAATATGTATCGCTTCAACAGATTGTCTCACGTTGGAATGCTGTCGCTCTCCTGGCCTGCCATCAAATCTGTGCTTGAAAAAGGATTCGAATATTTGTATGGAATTTGTGCAAGTTCGAGCTCACCAAAACCATTTCCTGATTAACCCTGTTTACTCGGGATATTTTGAGCTTCGAAAACTCGGGGTAAGGCCGTGGACTCCTTTCTAATTTCGATGCTCCAATGATTCAATCGCTCACAAAATTAAATTGCAATTCAATTTGCGCATGCTCCCATCAATAGTGGCATCAGTTTTCAACCAACTCGGTCATTTTGTCACTAAAAATAGCAATGCAAAATTTGAATTCCACCTGCTTTAAAAGATACTTTGAGTATGAGTAGGAAATTGATAGCACATGACTTTGATAGATGATGCGCTTTGATCAGTTATCGTACGAAAACGTCTAAGACCATTGAATATCTGAAGAGAATGACAACTATTAAGTCAATAAAAGGCAGCAACACCGTTGATTCAACGACCACACTCGCCTGACCTAGGAATCGAACCGAAGTCCGCGGTGGAGACGAGCTCACACTTCCTTCACTAGGCCACGCTGACGGTTCAAAAGGAATGCGAGTGAAGGCAGAAGTCATCTCCAAGTGATATCGACAGCTTATTGTCCTATTGTTAATGACAAAATACTACCATCATTCATGTTGTAGCGAGAGAGCATATCAGCATGTCATTCGACAACGTCACACAGTAGATTGACAACAAAGGTCTGTCGCAGTACATTGAATATCTAAAGAGTATGACAACTATTAAGTGAATAATAGACACCAACACCCTTGATTCCCCGACCGCACTCTCCCGACCTAGGAATCTAACCGAAGTCGGCGGTGGAGACGATCTCGCACCTTCTTCACTAGGCCACGCTGACGGTTCAAAAGGAATGTCTGTCTAAAGACCATGTTAGGAGTGTGCTTGATTGCATTGAGATCATAGAGCAGAGTAGCAGCTCAGTATTAATTGAATTCACAATGTGCATGCAGTTTCGATTTTATTAAATGAACTCGAGACCCAGTACCACATGTGAGATAAGCAATTTTTACACTTTTGGAGAGATTTTCAGGGATTTAACTGATTATGATGGATAAAGAATGAAGAATAGTACGAGTATTTTAGAAAAAATCTTCAGTGCTTTGGCAACCTTGGAGGGGTATTGCTTGTTAATTAGCAATTCGATGAGCTACAATTACTTCATAATGCTCAGCCTTATTAATAAAAGTATTTCATAGGCGTGATCACATCACAAATTACTCACAACTTAAAGAGCAAGACACCATAATCAAAGACAATGATGTAGCTTTAAACGATGTCCACAATATTATTCAGATTCAAGAAATGAAACGTAAGTTTAGTGAATAATGAAATCACGCCTATGAAAATATGAATGAAAAACTTGATATTTTTGCCGAGAGGCACAGTAAGATCTCAACTTTTTCATGAAGACTTATATTATAATGATGCATTATAATAGTTCATTAAATTTCCTTCATAATCAGCTTAGTTTCCGCTTGTCTATGATGCCTGTTAGTAAATGTTCATTCCCTTTGACGGCTGATGAATTTCACACTACTTATATAGAAGTACCAAATCAACAGTATAAAAACTCAGGAATAATTTCAAAAGTTATTTGCAAATATTGTTTGACCGCAGGTACACAATCCACACAAAAAATTGAACCTTTTGATATAAAAATTTTCAATGCATGCTGACATTTTTTCAGTCGATATTCTAACCACTATACTTACTTTGTGATTGGAATAGTTTAGCGGCATTGAATACAACTCAGTTAAGCCAACATACGCAAGTAACGCATTCTCTGCACTAACTTAGCCGTGCAGAAAAATTATAGTCACTGCATCCAATTGAATGAATGCATCTAATACAATGTCAAGCATGATAATCTACACATTTTGTGACTTGGGATCTAGTCATTGTAGCAAAAGAATGACCGTATTGCTCATAAAGCTATTATGAGTAGTATTTTGAGAAAATTTCTGCTGTTGCTCATATAAGAATCAAATGGATGCATTCGTGAATGAGTGGACAAATTAATTTCAACTTGATTTGTACTTTGTCAATGGTCTATTAATAATCTGAATTGCTTAAGATGCTTGATTTCTTAAGAAATTGACAGATTTTTCGATTTTCAAAAAGTGAAATTCTTTAGAGGTGTTCACATTGGCCATATTTGACAAAATTTGCTTTATCAGAAATACGCATCCTCACAAAGAATTAGAGTCGTAGCTATTGAAGCATTTGAGCAATGTCAAAAAATGTTTCTTGGGAGCTCCAGGATCGTCCTTCAGGAAAATAAGTTAAACAATCTACGCTCTAAATTCTTCAGCAGCCGTAGACGCTGCGCTTCGTCTAGGCTTTGCAGGATGAAGCACAGTGTCAACTGTTTACATGAAATTTAGTGCTTAATTTGTTCATGTCTCAGGACATATCGTGGCCAACAGGTGGCATTCCAATCACCTGTGGTTATCAGCGTCCTTTGTAAAACTGTTGTGCAGTCCTCTGCTTTGTTCAGACATGCCAGATGTCATATAATCACGAAATTTCATGAAGAACATGCTAATTGCGTATCTCAAATTTGCCGCGATGGGTTGGTTGCAAGTTTAAATAGATGGGGCCTACATAATTGCATAGAAGTTGAAAGGTGTAATTTACAGCTTTTCAGGCCTCTTCTGATTTTTCAACTGAGGATGCAACTCAATATACATTATACATGTACATTCCATATTTCATCAGGCAGTTCGGGCCTCTCCTTGCTGCACTGATGAGTTATTGTATATTACATAATGCAGCGTCTATGACTGCCAAGAAACTTTAGCTGTTCAGGTCTGTGAACAAATTCTTGTCTGATGAAAATAGACCTAAATCGAATTCACATTAAGCATGAGTTTAGTCGAAGTTACTAACAACAGCGCGCAAGCATAGTGACTATTTGCTAGGCTAGAGATGGGCAACCTGTAGCCGTAATCTGAGCTTATTAATAGTGGACCTATCACTGCGGCCGACTATCGACAAACACAAAGCTCAAAATCATCAAGAATGAATAAAAAACTCTAGGCTCTTGCATGTGTCTAGTGGCTTCATAAATAAAGCCCAAATTTTCTCTTTTGAATAAAAATCAAGAAAAGGTTTAGCTATAGACATAGCTATTACAAATGATGCATTACTTTATCATCTGCGCAATGCGGACGAGGATTATCTAAATTCCAAATGCTCCCCATTTATCAAGCAAAATACAAAATCTTCTATAATGGATGCCAAACAATGTTCCTTTTAATCGGTTTCTCCTCCCGGTTGAAGCAGGTCTCGATGGAAAGATCCTCATGTTCTCTGAGGACATGCGATTGAATTCCATGATGCTGGTATCAAAGGCTTCAAAGCGCATTACTTTTTGGGAAACCTAAAGCTCTCGGGTTGTAAGTCCCATATAATCATGGAAGTGTGCCACCTGTCTTACTGTATTGCTACTATTCGTTCTGCATACTCACTTGTTAGAGCATACATGCTCACTAGCATTAAACATCGAGCTTCAAAAATTATTGGACATGACATTACGCCACAGCTTTCTTGTGTTTGAGAAAAAGTACGCATGAACTTGTCGAATGATAAAGTGCAGTATGAGGAACACCCACTTCGTGAACTTTTCTTCCTCTATAACCAACCTGAAGGAGCAGCTCTGTCCTTCGCTTACCAACAGTTAAAGTGAATCGTTTTGCTTATCTTTAATTAATTTTCGTGTGCCACCCTTAACGACATCACTTAATAATAGATCCTTCATCACATGCATGTCGCGACTGTATAACTCCGGATTCACCATTTGAGTATTGCTCTGTATTTCTTTCACTTTGTTATGATTTTCCTTGAATACCGTTTACCTTAGGGTCCCACGATTGCCATTATTGGGACTTTTGTAATTTTTCAAGTAAACGTCTTTATTTTTCTTAGTATTAAGTTATGTAGATATCTTCTGCTTCTTAGCTGTTAATTTTTATTGATTGTAACGGGCTTTCCTTTATGTAAGCCAATAATCTATCTATCAAGTATTCAATTATGTTTCTTCATTTTTGCTATTTCATCTTTGCCAGCAACTAGGCTGTGTGCACATTTTTCTTTCATACTTTTTATCGATGCTTTCGTTTCATCTGGAGATAGCAGAACAGGGTACCAGTTAGCGGTGGCATAAAGATGTCCACTGTTTGTATCAATTGCTCAAGCCTGTGGACATCTTCCTAATGTCATGATAATGAACATTGACACTCAACTATGCTCAAATGTCTTGTGGAAGAGAAAAGAGAGATATCAATAAAGTGAAAAATGTGTTTCTCATTAGCATGAATGCACTGTATCTCGCATATTTCCTAGCTACAAAGTATTTGAGTTTGTGGTTTTGGTTTCATTTCGTAGCAAGATTCATAGCAACAAGCTAGAAAGTGTTTTGATCAGTGACCTATGTATTTTGCATTTGATTGTCAGTGATTTAGGAGTCTGAGTTAATGTGTCAGCAAATTCAATAAATAATGATTTCTGAATTAATAAATTTATTGTTGGTGCACTAACGTACACGACATGTCAGCAGTTTGTTAACAGCAGTTTCTCTTGAAAGCCCTCAGACTTTCTTCTGACTGTGCATCTGAATACTCCGGATATGTCCATATGTCTAAACAGGGAGCTGTATCGATGGTGAGAGATGCGAACTATGCCTATCGAAAAAGGCATCTGAGTTGAGGAGTTCATGTATTCCATTCAATCATTATACCGCTTTAAAATCGATTTCATCAATTGACATGATGCATAATTACTGGGTATATTTTCGGAAATCTCTCTATATTTGAAACACACTCTGAAATCTGACATACAAACAGTGTGATCATACAGTAGTTGAATCAGACCTGGACTATTTTAGTCCGGCAGCCAGAACGAGTTTCTGCGGGGAACCAGGCCGAAAGTGAGACCTTCAAAGAATGATGTACACCCTATGTCTACTCGAATCGGTCGTCTGCCAAGTTCTAGTGAGTTCCTCTTCTTGTCAGACAAGAAAAAAAGAAAAACACATGTAAATCCAATGGGACGCAGATTGCAGTTTTGGCTAAAATGAAATTTCGTATGTTCTCTATGATTAAGCAAAAAATACTAAGCCCAGAGACATAAGTTTTGGGATGGAATGTCTTCAGTTCATTTCCGATTATGTGCATGTGCTATTATCATGCTTCTGATCGACAATGTATGCGAGAATGTGGTTGAATGTGAATAAAGTTACTCAAAATGTTTCTGTTTCTATTTAAGCGATAACTTCCTTGTTAGCCGCTGACGTTCTGTGTTTCGTCCTATAAAGTTGTGTTGGTACAGAGTTGGAAGTGGGTCGTGGTCATGGGTCAGGTGGGTCAAATGGGTCACAAAATCGCGTGGGTCAGGTGGGTCGTGGGTCAGACTTCGTTGACCCACTTCCAACCAGTTTGACCCATGATAGATTTGACACTCTCAAATACAGTATAAACTTCATTTATTCGTTTTCTTATCATTCATGAAAAATGATTGAGTCAGTGTCACTGAAAGGGGTTGATGGATGCACAGTCAAAATATGCAACACTATTGACTTTCACACGCCTCATACAGTTTCGAAAGGGTGCGGAATTCACACAAATTAAAGGCTCGAAAACAATTGCTGCTGTCTACTGAGAGATGTTGGTTTGTGGAGAGAAGTTGTTTGAGTACAATTGTGTATGCTCGACTCTCTGTCGCTATGTCTGACGATGCCCAATGATGGGTGACTCTGACTTCAGAGATACAGCTACTGAAGAACTCAGGTATTCAGAGGTTTTATTCATCTTGAAAATTTTCTTGCAATACCAGCTGATCTTCGCTTTGTTTGTTTCGTTTGATTTTGTTGGTCTTTCGTAGAAAATATCCTTTGGTATGGATTAGAATGGTGAATCTCTGTTAAAGATTGATCAGAGCCTAAATATTTTCGAAATATGTAATTGATCAAAATATCTTGATAATATACATGCTTCATATCTAAAGTATTTAGCCGTTCAATCTACTTTCGCATCATGCATGTTCCATGCATCTCATTGCTCATGCGATACATGATAATCTGAAATACGATAATTCATACGACGGTCACTGATATAGTCTTATCCATTTCACACAGACTTATTACGGCAGAGCTCTGTGAGGAGTTATTTCTTGACACTTCGTATCAATAAAAGTTTCGTTTTGATATTTGATCTGGTATCAATAAAAATAGAAATATTTACATGATGTGACTATAGTGATTGTTATCACAACCTACTCGTACATGTAGCGCCACTCAAATATATCAGTTCATCTATATGTAGGCCTACATTGTAAGCTAATTCATGAATTATAATCTTATCCTCGTGCAATTTTCTATTCACGCGTTACGCATGCTTACTCTATTTGCTTTTCAATGAATGTCATTCTTACATCAAATATACAACATTCTACTTAAATCTAACATTAGCGGAAGTTAATGAAATTTGAATCGATTGCATCAGAAGCAACAAAATATTAGTTTGACGAATTTTGTGGGATAATTTTCACACATGTAGTATCTAACATAATGAATGCATGAATAAATGATTTAGGCCTACTGCAGTCTTATTTTTTAACTTCATTTGATTAAGAAATGTAAAATTTGAAATTTAGTCTGTATGGCCCTCAGCTGTACTAATCATCTCTCTACGAGTTAGATAGGTAGCACCAGAAAGGATAGTCAAGAATTAAAACAAGAAACAGAATCGCTTAAATTTTTTTGGACCCTTGGACATTTGTGGTGCATGAACTTTGATTACAAGATAATTTTGATGAGGTTGCATGTCTATTTATCATGTGACAAGTGATCTGATACACTTGAATCTTCATAACAAATCTTAACAACAATTTTGAGAGCCTAGAATCTTGAATGAAAATGAAATTAAGGGTGATACCAGAAAAGCAAATTGCACTCACATCATTCACCCTTGCAGCATGTGGGTCAGGTGGGTCAAAGATGTGGTGGGTCAAGTGGGTCGTGGGTCAGGGTACCCTGTGGGTCAGGTGGGGTCGTGGGTCATGTTTTCGTGAAAAGTCGGTGGGTCAAGTGGGTCGTGGGTCACATATGCCGTGGGTCAGGTGGGTCATGGGCCAAGTTTCGTTGACCCACTTCCAACTCTGTGTTGTTAAGGCCTGGAATGGCCCAAACTAAGTAGAATAAAGTATCCAGAATTGCTGAGTCTTCTGAAAGACAGCACAACAGGCGTCTCCAAAGACAATACAATGATAATGTAATAATGACTTTCACTGTCTTTCTCTTCTTATCTTTATCCTAGTCTTGCCGTGCGACTGGAAATCATAATGATTGCATAGCGTCAACTCGAGTGCCAATCTAAAGTCTGAAAAATTTCATTTAAGTTAAAAAGCTTCTATCGAGAGACGAGAGACAAATCAAAACTTCACCTCAAGCAGCGGATGTTACATCAGAATGAAATGAAACAACCAACTGATCAAGGTGCTATGTAAAGGATGTCTAAAGTTTTATTGCAATTTCACTGTTATTGTCCAAATTCAAATAAAGAAGTTTTATTACTTTATGAAATTGGATCAAAGAGCAGCCGAAATCGTCTTTTGGCGACGAGATTCGATGCTTGCGATAAGTGCCTGGATGCCAATGGAGACTTCTTCTAAGTCTAGCTGTTGTCTTCCTTATTCTAAATACACAGTTTTTACTACCATACAGTCCTTAAATGTGCTTTTAATCGCTCAGTTTATTAGTTTATAAATATAGTCAATTTAACGGGTTTCATTTGAAAATGTCTCATAATAGGATCGTGGTCGAGGTCAGGTGAATGCATCGAAGTCGTCGAGATGAATCAAGGTGAAGGTTGAAGCACTGTCATTTACCCAAAGTGCTTCCATGCTCTTAAAATTGAACACAATTGACTTGGAATGTAATGAAATGAAGGTCATTTGTGACAATATTCTGTCATTATTTTTCATTGAAGAGAAATGAGAATTTCAATCTGTAATATTCTGATTAACGACACCGTGGCTTCCAAAATGAAATTCAACAGCATTACATCGAAATGATTTGTAGAACAGAAGATATAGACACGTCTCTGGTGTCCTTCATATGGCATTGCAGGTCGTGCAGAATGTTTAATTGCCGATAATGTCCATATAATGTGTCATTCAACCATTCTGTTATTCTGTGAATTCGTCAACGAGTTTATATTCTTTCGACATGTCCGGAAGTGAGCCTTGTATCCTCAGCTTATCAGGACTATTGGAATTTTGGGATAACAAGGATATGCCTAGCTCTCGATTCACAAGCAACACGTGTGTGAAAATGCGACTATTAAGTAATTTTGTTAACTGAAACAACTTTAAAAGAATCATTGAAGATTGAGTTGCATCAATACTTGAGAAATGAGAAGACGTGAATAGCCTCCATTTCATTCAAAAGCAGTAATAGCAATATCCGTAATTATGAATTATCATGATTTGAAAAGCTTGGTAAAAGGTGCAAAAATGTATAACTCTTATTGATATACTTCGGCTATTTGTGTGCCATATAGCCATTATCAAGAAAACTGTGATACAATAGGAATCAACATGAATAGACAAGTTTTTAAAATTTGTTGGCAAGTATACAGCATAGTATCCCATAGAAGTCAAGCTATCCGCAGATTGAAAATGGAAAAGGTATGCAACCACCAATATTTTGATTAACTCAACTTCCGATTTCTATAGTCTAGGGATGTCAACGTATTCATGAATAAAAATTTACATACAAAAAAGAGTATTTCAACCCTTCATACTCGATGTGACTGTTTATCATCGGTTTGAGTCGTAAGTATAGGTTCGTCCTCCGTTGTGTTTAATATGTTTATCTCAGAAGACTCACACTTACATGTGTTTTTATGTCTACAGACCGATGATTGCGATCACTGAAAATGTTCCCTGAACCGCATGTATAGAGGGCGAACCGTGCTACCGATGTAGCATTGTTGACACTTTTTACACCGCACTTGATATGCAATGCTTTTTCTCAAACACACTTCTGAATCATGCAGCAATTTGTTTGCAATTTTCGTTAATGCGTCGCTATCTATGAGCGCTTCCCAATGTTAAGATATTTGCGCAATATATGCTCATGGTTTTGCAATGGTGTTCCGAGTCGTTGTTATCATTCCCACCGACAAAAATACGCGCCCATAGATGATATGATTATAAAAATAGTGTGACTTGGTGTGATCACAGATATAGCTTTGTTTGCGTGTGGGTTAGTCTAAAGAGGACACTATTCTATCCAGGGATGTCGAGTCGGAGTCGGAGTCTCGGAGTCCAATCATTTTTGCTGGAGTCGGAGTCCTATCAAATGATAGGACCCGAACGAAATATAATACATATAAACATATTAATAATAGCAAATTATTTGTCATCGTGCATAGCTGTCACTGTCTTCATCTTTCTCCGTTAAACAAAAAGTACAGAGACAGCAGTGCATGCAAAGCTTGTACTGTTGAGGGAATGAACCGTGATGGTGAGAAAAGGATTGTCGTTTCACTCGGTGATTTAGTAGAGAAGACAAGCCTTCCTAGCCTCGATCACACCTACGCACCAAAGGTCACATCAGAGACAAAAATGAAATACTAGTTTGTTTGAGAACATTACCTCCTACCCAAACGTTAATCGTGTTTGATGACTCCTCCAAAGCGCATATTAAAATCGAAAATGTACTCAGATTTTTAGGAGAAGGATGAGGGATTTTCCTGCCTGGTAGAGACTGGAGAAAAACCGTGTGAAGCACACATCAACAAGATGGGAGGAGCAGAGTCGTATGCATCCACCGTAAAGCGACATTTGATAAACATTCATCGAAAATGATTGATAATTGATGCAACAATGATCACTAAAAATAGGCTCAGGCAAGCCTATAATGATCTATGATATAGGTCACCAGTTCTTATAAAAGAAACTAGGCTTTTTATAATTGCCAGCTGGAGTCGCAGTCCTATCAAAATGATATTCATAGCTAGCTAGATATTCATAGATATCATATGATATTCATTCAAATGGTAGCATAGCAAGTGACAGAGATTGACTTAGATATTCGTCTCTCTTTGGCTTGTATGATTGGCCAAGCTCGTATCAGCGGTCATACGAACTTCAACGGTCAGATTTCAGGCGCAGGTCTGTCAAGAGGAAAGTATACATCTTTGACTCAATTTTTCTTAGCAATGAATTCGTCTAATGGAAATAGTATTCACACTATTCGACTCTCCACGATCTAAATTTGCTGACCGTACATGTTTGATGTGGTGTCAATCTTCTGGCTTGTCGGAATTCACGCTTGAATTTGCACTATGTTCAATGGAAAATTGAATAAATGATACTCAATGATTTTATCAACAAAGGTCTGTCGCAGTACATTGAATATCTAAAGAGAATGACAATTATTGAGTCAATACAAGACACCAGCACCGTTGATTCGCCGACTGCACTAGCCCGAACGAAGAATCGAACCGAAGTCGGCGGTGGAGACGAGCTCACACATTCTTCACTAAGCCACGCTGACGACACAAAAGGAATGCGAGTGAAGTCAGAAGTCATCTCCAAGTGATATCGACAGCTTATTGTCCTATTATTATTGACAGAAGCATTGGTAGCATTCTGTCAATAATAATAGAACAATGAGCTATCAATATCACTTGGAGACATACGAGTAGAAATAGATAACAATAAAACGTCTAGAATGGAAGTAAAGCTTCATGCAATACACAATAGTGGCACAAAAATCGCACGCATTTTCACTTAGATTCGCTTGTCAACGGCTGTATGATTGGGTTAGAATCAGTCACATGCGCAATTCTAAGCTTTTCATTGGTGGTTCATGCCCCAACTTAGTTCCCCCGGATGTGCCGCGACCTTGAGTCAATTTCCATTCTAGTCAACTTCAGATAAACAACAATCTATTTCTATGCTTGGAGATGACTTCTGCCTTCACTCGTATTCCTTTTGAACCGTCAGCGTGGCCTGGTGAAGAATGTGTGAGCTCGTCTCCACCGCGGACTTCGGTTCGATTCCTAGGTCGGCGAGTACGGTCGTGGAATCAAGGGTGTTGGTGTCTTGTATTGATTTAATATTTGTCATTCTCTTCAGATATTAAATGATGCTGTGATTGAAAATTAGTTAGTTATAAAAATAACTTTAAATAAATGCTTCTCATACCAACTCTCATACCAATTACCAATTGAACTTTGATATTGAAAAATGATGTTATCCGTTTATTTGTTCTGGTTCTGTGGTTGCATTCATGCATTAATGATAGATCAAGGCGTGTGTTTCTCACCCTGCCAAAATATTGAATATTGAAGAAATTCCCAAATATTAGAAATGGGTAAAAGAAAACGTCGACCATTTCACTCGTTAAATCATTTTCCTTCCCTCTCTCTCTCCCAAAAATTACAGTACATTAATAATAATAATAATTCATATATTTATATCCCGCTTTCACAAAAAAGTTCTAAGCGGTTACAAATTTCTTAAACAAATGGCTGTTTAGAATCTTTTTGAAGTGAATGATGGAGAGTTCCGTGCATTCGTCTGGGCGATAATCGAGCGTGGTCTGTCCACTATCTTAGTCAGTGCTGTCAATTAGAGAGAAGCCGACCGAGATCTACGGGCTGGTCCGGCGACAGACTAAAGTAACTGTCAGGCCGGATTCAGACCGGAATAAGTGCAGTTTCAGGACGGTTAGAACGACTTCAGGTCAATACAATGCAGGATTCTGGCGGGTTATTTTCGACCGATTTCAGGCCGATTACTTTAACTAAAGGTTCCAAGCCGATATCAGGGCAGTCATTATGTGAAACAAGACAATAATTTTGAGCATTATGAATTGTATAATAATGCCGATCAGCTACATTTAACGCAGTGATGCATCAATTGAACAGCCAGTATAGATCACTGTTATCAAACTTTCTCAGTTACGTTTCAAAGATTTGCGTTGTGAAATCGTTGTTGGGATTGATATTGCATTAACTACGATTGATTAATTTCTTCAAAAATAAGAAGATAAAAACATAAGAAAATAATTAAAATAAACTTGAGTATGTGCACATGATAAAAAACCTAAATTCAAGGTCACCGGCTGGTTTCCATTTCTGCTTGAACAGTACTCGTGGATTGAAGGGAAAAGTTGAGCAACACATTCAGTATTCATTTCAGAGACAAATTGGTGGATGCTCATGACATCAGAAATGTGAAGAACTTGAAAACTGTTTTCGATGATGCGAACTGTGGGTGGAAATCAATACTCATTGAAAAAGCATCTGCTCATCTTTCCAACCATGTATCGGAAGCAGCTGTCAATGTTCATCATCGTTTGTTGACAATTGTCAATTACTTGCTTTGGGAAATGATTCATGATAGAAAGGAGTATCAGTCAGCTCAACGCTAATCTTATCATCACTGAGTCAGAATACCTCTACTGTCGACTGCACGTATCGACAATCAGATACCTATCTGAGGGTTTAGAAGTTGCATTCACATAAATGCAGTCATTCTTCTTTATTAATTGGGTATTTGAATCAATCACGGAAGAGAATAGCTTTAGGGTCAGGATTCTTAGGCCCTTGTCACACAGAACAAGGCGTCTTCCATACGGCGTGATGAGACGATTTTCATTTGCCGTCTTCCACCTTCCATCGTCCATCTTCCATCTTTCACCTACAGTAGTCACACTAGGGAAATCCATTTCCGATACAGTCAGCACTAATTTTTACTATTAACAGTTGCTATGACTACTGTCTTCATCCTTGTCCTCGTCCGACATGGTGAACAAAGACCTGCATTCTGATACACTGCTTCTCTTCGCAAATCACGGCTTCCTATATCTTCCCTCAGACGTCACTTCACGTTGTTCTATATTTAGAACAGTCTCGCGGCTGCTGCCTGGTGGATGATGGAAATGACATTCATCAGCCGCATAAATTCATGCTTTATGTCCGACGGGCGACGCCTTACGACGTTTCCTGTGACAGCGTGATGGAAGATGAAAGATGACATATCGCTGATGACTTTCTCTGTGTGACAGCGGCCTTATCGTGATACTGAGAGGTGCTTCTCGGAACGAGACTTCCACAGAATGATCTACATCCTATTGCCACTACGAATTTGAGCATTTGTCGAGTTCTACCCGATCCTGTTAAACATGATCAAATAAAAAATATGCAAATTATATGGGAAGTAGAAATAAATTTTCGTTAAAAGTGGCATTTTCACTGCTTTCTATGATTAATTCACGAATATTTGGTCCACATCATTTTTGGTATGGATTAAGTCTTCAGGTCATGAATGTGTTTATCTGCCTTTGTCTATGAAGATAAACTCATTCAGATTTGGCAACTTTCTTGATGTCGGGTAACACAGTGTTTTGGCCAGTTTTATCCACATTAAACCACATTCTCGCATGCATCGCAGATGTACCTAGCCGATAAGAAGCCTAATAATAACACATGGTAGGAAATGTCTTGAAGATATTCCATGCAAAACTTATGGCTCTCGACTTAATACTTTTCACTCAGTCAGAGAAAGCATTGAAACTATATTCTTTGGCGAAACAGTCAATCTGCTCTCCATCGGATTTACGTGTGGTTTTTTCCTGTCTGACAGGAAGACGGACCGTGAGGAACTCGACAGACGCGCAGAATCGTGGAAGTAGCCACAGGGTGCACATTAGGGTAAATGGGAAATGCATTTTCGAGAATCAGGAATTCGTGTCATTTTCCCGGAAAATCCCGAGAAACTTTTTCCTGGCAATTTTTTGAGATCAAGAACTATGCAATTCATGCATTTTGAGACCTCGGTGAGCGAGAATTTGGAATATTGAAAAGACTAAAAGAACATTGTGGACACCGAAACAGATTAACTACAGTAGATTGTGATTCTCTGCATAATTCTTTGACCTCACCTGTGCCTCATCCGCTACGTCATTAAAGTGATCACACAAAATTTCATCCATGTAATGAAAACATCGCTTGACCACCACTAGAAATCCTTTGTTTTCTTTCAATGATTGTATTTGATATTTTATTCACCGGCTTTTATGAAAAGTCTACCTACCGCCATAAGATTTCGACATCGCAATATCCAAATACATCAGCATGATGTGTAAGTATTGGAATAGGTGTCTAACTTAGTCAACGAACTCTACCTCCTTCAAACCGAACTTCCAATGAATGAGTAGCATTTTGCTCGACGGCTTCAAAAATTATAGATACATCCTCCACGTTTTCAAATTTCTCTGCAACTTTTCAACATTATCCAATTACCACAAGGCTTGAGATGCACATTGCGAATACTATTTTCTATTGGAAAATAAAATTTCATTCAAATTGAATGAGTGCCTTAAGAATTAGAGCATGGACTATGTCTGTATCTGACTGCATGTATCTTACACAGCTTTAGCGCATGTACATGTATATATCAGTTCTGCTTTGTCTATTCTTTCATCACCTGTTATTGAAATAATTCCGCAATTTCTTAGGATCTAATATTTTTTATTATCAATATGACGGCCATGAATTGACTTAACTGGATCATTATCACTCAGACTGGTTCTGTAAAGATCAAGTTGGGAACAAGTACACGTTTTTTCAAATTCAAATACGAATATGAACATTTTTCTTTTTCATAATCACCTCATCACCAAATTTCGTGAAATCAAGTCCGATTTCTAGCGATGTCACGAATTTTCTCCTCCAAACGTCCCGATATTCTCATCACATCCACGATCATCATTTTTGTCATCATTCTCAAAGTGTCCAACCAACAAATCCTGGTGATTCTTCTTTTTCTCAATCCACTTGCTCGTCCCAATATGATGTCCATCTTCAAGTGTCCAAAGTATAGGTAACTTTACGCAACGACCTGAGATTCTAGGGTGCCGTCTCTATTGATATTGTGAAGAGCCCATGCATTGCTTGTCGACCCAAGAGACACAGAGTAGCCTCCTCCAGCACCAGAGTTCAAACGCATCAATTTCCTTTCTTTCACTCGTACGAATAACCCACGTTTCCGAACCGTAAAGAGCAATAGGAAACACCATTGCCTTCACACGTTAGGCTTTGTCACGCCGACGCATGTTTCTATCCATAGAAATCCGACTTTTGCCTTGGTTTAGCTTAGCGGGGATAGAATGGACAACAGCTGTTTGTGAATGGCAGTTTCAGCTGTTCGGCTATGCACCGATTGCTAGATCCACAGAATTAGACAGCTCGTCTCTTCGTGTTTGGCTTGAAAGGAAGCATTGGAACATGTAACGCTAATGAAATGGCACTATCTGCTGACATAGTGCCATAGCAATCGAACAATGAGCAGACAGTTCAACATTAAACACGCTAAATTGTGCGAAGCTTCAGTGACTGTTATCAACCGGATCACACTGCAAAGAGACACATGTGGACGTTTTTTCGTGCGCCTGTTGACTTTTAATAATGATCGGAGGGCCCAACATTATCGAGAAAACTTTTGCGCAATGATCTGATTTCTTCGAATCTGAAGGAATCGTGGCGATCGGAGCATTTTGAAGGAATTCATACCAATACGCAAGCGGCGCACGAATATTTTTCCTATCTCTGAAAGGTATTAAAAATTTCTTTTGCCCACTTAGTAAGTTCCTGCATGTGCCATCTGTTTGAATCAGTTTGCACTTCAAGCACAGTGATACACTTAAACAATCTAATTCTGTGAAGGTTCCTAAGACAGAGAAATGACTCACTACTTCTATTCGCTGTTAAAAGTGACATTTGCCAGATCTGACGTCAATATGATCTTATTTTTGTTCATGTTTAGATTAAGTCCTGCTACACTTGATGACAGTTGTAAGAGATCTTCTTTTGACTCTGACAATAAAGCTTTGTCGTCTGCATACCGCACGTTGATCTTTCTGCCACCAAAATGTGCACCTACATTCAAGCTGTCAATATCCGCTCATCGCATAATCCTTTCAGCATAGATGTTAAAACAGGAGAGGGAGCAAGAAGCACCCTTGTCGGACGCCCATTTCCATGGCGCATCGCCTTGTTCAGTTCCTATTATTGCCTTTTGATTCGTACATAGATTTCACAGCAATTGATTCGGATGTTCTGATGCTCCTATCTTTCTCATCATAATTCATGACCTTTCATGATCTAAACAATCAAGCGCTTTCATATAATCTATGAAGCACCTAAATACTCCTTTTTGCATTTCTCGCATGCCTGCAATCATCATAGTGCCACTACGTCGTCTGAATCCTGCTTGTTCCTCAGGCAGTTCCTTCAGTTAATGTCCTTCCAATCTTTTTTGCATAATCTTAAGAAAAATATTGATCGCATATGAGATAAATGAAATTGTACGACAGTTACCACAATCCTTTCTATCACCTTTCTTGAATAGTGGTATCAACATTCTTGTAACATTCTTGTCTTCCAATCATTTGACCATCGCTTAGTTTCCCCAAACAGCATTGCACGGAGCTGTTACAATTTTCATTGTTTCTTCACCTCTTACTTTGAATTACTCGATGAGGATGTCCACCCCAGCCGATTTGCGGCTACCAAATGCATGGATGACTTCTCACGTTCTTGCATTTCCCTTGTAAGGATGCCTCATTCTCTTTTATTGCTTGTCTTTGGAATTCAGCAGTCGGTGCCATTCCGATCCTCCAGATTTTGACTCATGTCTTTTCCTGTTTCCGGAACACGTTTGTCAGCCCTTTTTTACTGTTTCTTTAACATCCGTCTAAAGCTCATTGGAAGCTTTCTCTTCTGTGTTCAACGCTTCAAATCGATTCTCTAGTTATAATGAAAAATTCCTTCTATCATGTTTATGTCATATTCTGTGTTTCAGTCTCTGTCTGGTCAAACATTTCAGTTTTGATTTGACCTCCATGATCAACAGATTGTGATCGAAACCAGTCGGCAACGTGTAAGGTCGCAATCCTGTTGACCGTGGATTCCTATAAGGTACGACTTCCTTATGCGCCAACGATTCATGTTGCGGCGCGATAGAAAATCAATTTGGCTTCGAGTCACTTTGTTGGGTGATTTCCATGTGTAAAGCCTTTGGGATGATGTTGAAAATTGTATTTGAGATTTTGAATCGATTTTAACAGGACTGCAGAGGGTCGTAAGTCTTGTTCCTCTGTCACTTCTTTGTCCCAGACGGACCAAATATCCCATTGACAACTACTTCACGACGTCGTTCACTCGCATTCCTATCGCCCATCAAATACAGAATGTCTCCACGGGGCATGTCAACAATGGTTTTCTGTACCTCATCGAAGAATGCATCTATATCTCTGTTGCGTCGGATGTCGAAGAATATATTTGAATGGCTGAACCATTATGGACTTGCATAACATGCGAAACGAATTGATGTGACTCTCACTACTTGGAATGAATCTCATTGCGACTTTCTTGACTTCATTTGTACAGATAAAGGCAATGTCATTTCTGTTTCCGATTTGGAGACCCGAGAACTAGAAGCACACCTCAAAGTTTCCTCTTAAAAAAAGGCCAATCCCAGTCCATTTAATATTCCCTAACTCCCAGAAACAAAGACCAGTTCTCAACATGTTTTGTTTGATTATATCCAATTTTCCTTGATTCCTTTCACCTGCATAAGGCCAAAATGTCATGATACAGATACCTTGATACAATTTGAAATATTTAAAATACAGACACAAATGCAACCACTTTTTTTCGGTAAATCTAAAACACACAAAAGGGCCGGCTGGAAGAATGCTCGTATCTAAATGCTTTTCCAATTCAAATACAACAAAACGTTTGTTCTAAGCCTGACAGAGATCGCTTACCATACACTCTAAAGCTACATTCACACATGAGTACTGAGACCTGAGACCTGAGACTCAGGCAATCATCCAATCAAACGGCATGATTACAGTTTCCGTCGTCCATTTCAAACGTCAATCAAAATTATGCTGCGACTAACTCCACGTAGTCTGAACAGTCCTGAGACATGCCTGAGACCCACTAACTTCATCCGTTGTCGTTTGTGCGGGGCGACCAGGGGGAGGCTCACCACGTTTGCTGAGAGATAGTGTGAACGGTCCTGAGACAAGCTTCTCTCAAGTTTCTGAGAGAAGCCTGTGAGACAAACTCCACAATCCTTGTCTCAAGTGTGAACAACCCTGAGACCTTCAACTGAGACAACGACCATGTCTCAGCAAAAGTTGTACGCGTTTCAACTTTTCTGAGACTTCATTATTATCAACATCCAACTGGATTGTGTATTCGACGCTCATTTATTTTGTACACATATACGCGGAATAATACTTTGTGCTCATGTGTTTCTGTTGGTTGCACAAGTCAATTCAGTCCAAACTAGTGATTCATTTGATGACATTTACGACAGTAATTATACTTGTAAATATTGTCATGTTTTGCTTCTTTCAGAAATCTGAATTTACGATGAATCAGACAGAAACATAATGAGGCACGTACAGGCTACTTTAACTTGATTGATGAAATTAGTTTTGAGCTATATCTTGGTGGCCATGTTTTTTTACTACCAAAAGCGGGACACTAAATAGTCAGTAGTAGAAAAAAACATGAAAAACAGCAGACTTGCATCTACACGTTCGTAAAGATACGCAATAGTCAACTTAATGTCAATGCGTTGAATCACGACGCGCATAAATATGGTAAACAAGCAGGAATCTTTTCATTAGGATTTCGTCGGTTAGTTCATTCCCACATGTATGCCGAATGAAACCAGTGATGTCAATTCAGTTTTTCAAGAAACTCATTTAACCGAGTTTACCGGAAATTAACCAAGTTAAGTTTAACTCAGCATACTGAGTTTTATAACTCAGTAAAATATTCCAACAATACTCAGTTAATTCACAAAGGAAAAATACACAAGTAGGCCGAAACTCAAGATTGGGAAATTGCAAAAACTTGTATTGGGTATACCCTAAATTTGGGTCAAGACCCAAGTTTCAATAATTGAGTAGAATGAAGTAAACGAAGTACATTGTTTGTATTTTTTCTGCTGCCATAAGAATTCTTCTATAGGCCAAAATTCCTATTGGGTCCATGAGAAGTGTGGTATTAGTGTGAAGCGATTTTTTATTGCAATAACTGTAATTAGTAGCCTAAGTACGTGTATCACTTTACAAAGCTTTCCTTTATTCTAACCTACACTAATATACTGACTAATTGAAGATTTTTGATTTAATTATGATTGAACTGCACATTGCTCATAACAAAGCAATTGCTTTCATTTTATTAATCAGAAATACAAACAGACTTGATAAATGGCATCTGCGTACTTAGTGCATGATTAAGCATGTTTAGAATGCGAAATTGGAATTAATTCATTTTTGGATAAATGTCGGCTATTGTAGAAAGTTTAAGGGTGTGAAGATAACTGCGAAGATATCCATGTAAAATGCATGAAATATGTAAAAATTTAATGTGCAGCAAAATACATGCAAGCTTGCAGCAAATGCAATATGTACGAACTTTCAATGCGCGGCATTGTCAAACACAAAGTGAAATATCCATTCATTACTAGTATTTGATTTTTGAAATATTCTGTGAATTGAGTGAAACTTTGATTAAAAAATCAGAACTTTATGATCTTATCACGGCTCAAATCAAAATATCAATTTTATAACTTTATTTGTGTAGGTCGTATATGCAGTATTAATAGTACAGCAGACCCAAGTTTTGTACAGAAAAAACATGCTTTGTATCACTTACCCAAGGACGACCCAAAACCCAAGGTCCAACCTTGCAAACCATTAGAAACTGATTATTATTTAGGTATATTTCATAAGCTCTTCAATCGAGAGCTTTTTTCATCAAAGTTTGAAGGAAGAGGATGAGTCATTTCACCATCTAGGTGCATGGCCCCAAGTAGAAAATTAAAAACATGAGATTGATTAAGTTCATGAGAAAAATAGAGAAACGTTTATATATTTGCAAAGTAAATGGAAATCATAAATCTTAGGCACATACAAAGACAAATATAGAGAGAGCAAATATATATACGACAAAGACATTTCAAAATTAGTACAATTAGCACTGGTGTACGGAAGCAGTCTAATAAAAATTAAATGTTGTCCAATTGTAAGATTAAATGTAATGATCAGAAAATGTTGAAACGCGAGTGTTAAGTCATTCGGTTCAAGTGTTATCAACAATTATTGCTGTAGCCGGGAAGAACGGATTCCTTCTCCTGGTAGCTTTACAAGGTGGTAAAACTATACCTCTCAACATGGAGAGGTTGAAAGAGGTTGTTAGAAAGTAACATGACAGAGTTGATCTGAATTCGCCCGAGAGAGGGAAGTTAGAAGAACTTCTAGACTATGTAAAATTAAGGCAATTTTTGTAGTAGGCTGTCTACTATTGATTAACATTTTGAAGGAGGCATAGAGCCTAGGGAAAAGAAATACTAGTACTTCATATCATAGACCACCTCGATGGTTTTGCGCTTGATAAACTTGATAAATGTTTGTGAAGAATTTTTGTTACATGTTTTCAGAAGTCGTTGTTTGTTTGATTTTATTTTCAGTGCTTGAAAGCAGGCCCAGTAGGCTTATGAGCATTTCATACTTGTACTGAAATAATTTGACGAAAAGAACCAATCTAAATGAGTATGCCTTCAAAAATAATTTGAGATTTAAGTTCAAAGGAAATCATTTAAGTAAAAATTATCAAAATTACTCATTATGTTAAAATAGTGATGCATTAAACAACCTACGTAAACGAGTTGATGACCTGTTTACGTGGAGTATTTTACGAATACCTATAGGCTTTCAGTGCCTTGCCAACGTCTATTCTTCATGACAATTTATAACAAAATGAATCATGAGTCTCAGCAAGCTCTCACATAGTCTGAACGGAACCTGAGAGTTAGCGCAACAAATAGGTATAAACAGAAACATTTTTCAATTTATTTGCGACCTGATGTCGATAGTGTGAACAGGTCTGAGACCTAGGTCTCAGCAGATCTCAGGTCATGTCTCAGCGAGTCTCAGCGTCTCAGTGAAGGGGAGGCTCAAGAAAATGAGGGGCAGCTTTTTTCCTGAGATCTGTCTCTCAAGTGTGAACGGGTTGGTGTCAGTCTCAGGTTTGATTTGAGGTCAACTCTCAGGTTCATCTCTCATGTGTGAACTATAGATCCGCATACAGAAGTAGAACAATACTTGCAACGTACTGACGACATCAAATAAGGACCTAGAAAATTTGATCTATTCATCATTACAGTCGTTGTGCGGTGCTTGCAGGTAGAAAATTGATTGCATTATTGAGGTCAGACTCTTTCAATAAATTCCCTCGTGCTTCTCCCGATCACGAGCTCCAAGCGTCAAGTGTGTTTTTGACATCTGCAAATGATTGGAAGCAATGTATTCACTACATCATGATGATTTTATGATTCATTACATGATAACATATTTCACTAATTTCACTAATTTCACATTTGGTCGGGCATGGCTGCAGCTTTAAATAGGGAGTTGTGTCGATGTTGAGAGATGCAAGGCCTGCTGGATATTCCCAATATTAGATGAAATGGCAGCGATTCAAGTCTGTTACCATTTTCCAACTAAGGATGCAACTCAATGTTTTTAATTATTCTATTTACATTGTGTGTCCAAAAAAGCAGCATTTATATTGCAGGTTCACTGCACTAACTTAGGTGATTTGCCAGTCGTTTGTTTAAAGTGTCATCTAATGAATACCGTTGAAATTTCACTCACCTGTTGATTGCAAAACTCATGTTTTTGACATATTATTTATCGAGGAGCAGATGCATTTTCAGAAGAAATCAACATGGAATTTATTATGTTATCAGGCAATGAGTCGGTTCAACATGTGCTCATTTCTTCACATGACATGTGAGATTCAGTGCGCCGAAGTTACGTTCATCTTCGCCGTGTATCTTAATCACAAAAATCCATGAGCGGCATTTTTAGATCCTCATGGAAAATCAATGCTTTTCTGTATCTCACTTTCCTCAATCTTAGAGTTGCTGTGAAATAAATGCGCAAAGCTATTAGTGCCAACAAGAGGTTCAGTATCAGCATATAATAATGTTCCAAATGTTGAATATCATCGGATATTTTGTGTGCGATTGGTTCATTATAAAAGCAAAATGTTAGCTTTCTTTAGACATTTAGATTTTGAATTTTATCAGCATTGGTGAAGGATGTAAAACTAGTGAACGTGTCTCTTTTTAAGACAGTGATTGGTTCATTGAAGAAAGATAGGTAAATCTTCATGGATTTTAGGCCCCTGGCCCTTACAAGCATGCGATGATGGACAAAATTACTAATTGAAGGGAATACATCGCGTCATTAATGGATTGTTTTCTTAATATCATGCACACATAATAAACGATACACAGCTGATGCCTTCATCAGCTGAGCGGAACAATTTTCAACCACTGAGCTTATTCCCCGTCATTTTCAAAATTCTAACCGATTTGTAATTGAATTTGCTAAAACTCAACGCCGACATAACCAGTTTCAGATCTTCATGTCGATTTACCTAAATTATTTGCACGCGCCCATGTGACATGTTATTTATACTTTTTGCATTACTGTCAACACAGTATTATTTTGATGTATCAATTTTGATCTCTATTGCTTCCAAATATACATTTCTCTGCTCTACTCTACACATGCTTGAAGCATAGCTGAATGACAAACCAGAATCCTGGTGACACAAGTCACAGGAGCAAACACGGACGTCGGGCGAACGTTCTATCCTCTCATAGCTCTCACAATAAGGGACTAACGTTAAATGATTGATAAAAGGAATCGTCACCGCAGCCATGGACAAGCTTTTTAGTTATTTCTGAAATCATTCTCAATCAGCATCAGTGACTCTTTTGCCTCATTCTGTAAAATGCAAGCCCATGCCGTCAGGATAGGAAATTTGCTTCATTCAAGTCACATCAAAATGTAGGCCATTTTCCTCTAGATAGGAATATCCTCAGATCCACAGGCCAACGATTAAATCCAATCTGCATCTGCTAATGTCTGGAAATTAAGAGTTTGTATGCAAAACGCGATAAGTTCATTTTGAGAAAGCCACAATGCTCTGCTGTGTTGAGATTAATTTAATCAATTATAAAATTTCGCAAATAAATAGCCAAGAGTCACAGTAATTAAGTATCTTATGACTGATGAATTTTCATTGTAATTTAAAATGGTCTGTTCGTCGCTTTGCATGATTAAAAATCTTCCAGGTTTTATGCAAAGCGCGATAAGCACCACCTCTCATTTTTCATGAAAAATGCGATAACTGCTGCTAAGCTACATGTAAACAGATCATTTGAGAATGATGTGGATGCTTATAGTGTGTTATAATCACATTTTGAATAAAACTTCAGCACAGTTGTTTAGTGCCACTACCGCCGGTCATTGCAATGATTCTAGACATCACCGAAGTGAGAAAGATGACGTTATTCCAGAGCCGACGAGTAAATAATAGACCACAGTCCATAGCTAAGATTACTGTGCATTTGAAATCGACACAAATGAGGTAAGATGAATCCAGGGTAAATTCGAGAAACGGAAAAGACATTATAACCAAAGTGTATTATATCATTGTTTTCTGATTTTCTTAAGTGATCCTATTGGTGCTCATCGCGTTTTACCTCTAAACGTCAGTGGCGGTGATCGTGTTTGCATTCAAGCTGAATATTTAAGTCAATGGTGTTAGAATCTAGGAAGCTTTCGACTTAACTACTTAACTAGAGCATCCGTCAACCCTAAGGACTGTTTCTGTCGATTATCGCCGCTTTTTCAACTTTCTAATAAACTTACTGATTATTACACACTTTTCAAAACATTAATATTGTCATGTACTACTTAATAATAATATTGATAGTAGTAGTAGTTTAAGTAATAATTTTAGGATAGTTAAAAATTTACGTATTGAAAGCGTCATCTACAGCAGCATTCACAAAATATTATCTGATGTTGCACGTGCGGTCGATATCTCAAGGGGAAGAGTAATGAGTGTTTTTTTCATTGCGATCAGTCAGACAAATGTTCTGAAATTGCCTTTGGATGTAATAAAAATTCAATTCGTTTTCTTTGGTTGCAAAAATGGTAGTGGTCATCAAGTTAGTCTATGGCAATTGTTATTGGAGCAACCAGCACCCACTATAGGAGCAACACACGTTGGTTTACTGTACAATGCAATACATTACCTCTACAATTCAATATTACATGTAGTGGTGAATATCTATGTTCTTCAATAAGCATGATCAGAATGCATGCCATTCGATAATTAAACAACTTTATTTTGCGAATGGTTAATGATTTTTAACACTCAAACAGATTATTAGGAATTAGTAAGCCTTTGGATGTCTTGCAAAAAGCATGTGTAAGGCCTATGAAATTGAAGCTGGAATAACACAGCAATTCTGCTTGATATCTTCACGCAAACTCTACCAATGGCATGTGACGTAGAGAAGGTCAGTCCTTTGTATGATGTACGAGTATATTGGTGATGAATCTGACAATTCAGCAATACTTTATAGTGTATACTTTTATAGCAGTTGTCGAGATTTCAGCATATTGATTTCGACGCCTAACCACATGTTTCGTTAAAATTTTTACATGAGAATGTGATTAGTACTTTACCCGTTTACTTACTTACTTTATCTATTTAGTGTCATTTTCTCCACCACCGCTGGGTTGGAATATTGTTCTCCATTAATTGGTATGGTCCAGATATTCATAAATACCTTTGTTCCACTTTGTTTCATTAAAAATTAATTGTTTTATTGACTATATGGCTGTGGTCAACAAAATACTTTGACATTTGTCAAAATCTGAAGACTTCTTACAACATATTGATGAGCAATAATTCTTACATCATGATAATACAGTATTGTCATCACTTTTAATGGATGAGATTCTTCTCTTAGCACTCATTAGGACGTCTGAAACAACATACGTCGCAGAGCTTCCCATTAATAACTATCAAGTCACCGGCACAGTTCAAAAACATTATTTATGAAGAATATATACATATATTCTTGCAAAAGATTGAAATATTGATTATAGTACGTATTCTATGCCTACAAGGCCTGCATATAGCCTAATTGATCTTTGAATTCAAAACTTTAAAAGACTCCATTAATGAAATTCTCATTTAGTATTGGTATTCTTAGTTGCAATTCAAATCACAGATTAAAAAGCAGTCATTTGAATCAGCAACACTTGAACGGGTCATTTTGCCTCAGACGAACACTTCTATGTGAATGATAGACACTTGATGACGTTCATCTATGAATTTGGTCGCATTTCGAACACTTTTCCTGACTTTTGGCTGTTGAATACGAGTTCTGACATGGTTCTCAGCGAGAGAAAAAGAAAGATTCTTCACAAAATTCTTTTCCATTTTTATTCGTTTTGTCATGATGATATGTGCATTATTAAATGCCACATCGATGAGATTGTGAAAGAAAAGAAGAGGCCATCGATTTGTTTTTCTTCAAGTAGAAAATTCCTCGAGATTTTCGTCAAACATGTCAACACCACCTTTCAAGCGACTGTAGTCGGATATGAGAGATAGTTTTTTCATCTCATAATTCGCAACGTCGCAAGATGTTTGCGAGGACCTCATAAGAATAATTTGTTTATTTCTCGTTGCTTGATAGTAAACTAGCACAATTTGGTCACTGTGATCAAAGATAAAATGACTCTCGAAGCAAGACCTTCTCTCACGGAGAATATCTGGCACTTCCTTTCTATGCCTTCGAATGGTGCCCAGTGAAGTTAAATTCTTTTGAAGGAGAGTAACTGCCAGCTTGTGACTTGTAAAGTAATTGTCTGTACCGACATTTCATCCAGTTCCAAAGAAAAGAACGCACAAATCGATCCCATCATCAAACGCAAGATTTTTGTGTACGCTGCCATCAGCTGTGTGACCTCCATACAGAAATCCCTCGATGAAGATTCACACGCCCAAGAAATTTTAAGCCCAAATTTTTATTTTCAACTGTTTTATATACTTATTGATAACACATGCTCCTATAGAATAACTTTTATTCACGGAGATGCATCATTGCTGAAATATGAAAATATGGACAATGTTAACAAAATGCTGACAGACGTCCTGATAAGGCTTAATTTTGATATTTCAATTGATAAATGATGGGCGTGATCTACTTCGGTCACTCATTTCTGCTCTGTGTGGACGTGAAGGTCAGTCAAACTCCCCTGTCAGAGAAGACAGTGTCAGCTTTATCTCTGTTTTCAAATTCCGCCAATCTCTCTCGATTTAGAGCTTGTCCTTGATGATGTCATCGCGAAAGTTTGCCACGCTGCTGCACTTTAACGTTAATGAATTAGATGGAGACATGTGGTGAGCAAAGATAAGGGATGAGACTAGCATTGATTGAACAAACAAGAACAACATGCAACAATTGTCCGAACTTAGCACAAAATTCTTTCGCACTCGTAGACGATGTGTTTCGCCCTACCAGCCAGGATGTATGTCTTTGGTCTGTATGTCATGAGCTAGTCCGAGCTGCAGAATAAAAAATTGCATCACCACATGTAGACATAGACATGACATACTCAGCAAAATGCAGTTCTTTTTAACAAGTTTACCCGTGAGACATATATAGTAGTCACAGGCAAAAGTGTGTGCTGCGAATAAGCCTCCTTAGCTAAATTGTACTAGTCAATTACATTACATAAATCATTTTTGAATTACAATTGATGAAAACATATTAATTGATGAACAACGGAAATAACACTAATTCGAGTATTTGTAGAACACAATGTGCTTCGTAGAATCAAGATAGCTACTTTCACATTAAAAGTTAATGTAATGCATAAGAATGTACGAGTAGATCAGGGTGGAACCAGCCACCCACTGCAAATTCTTCTCTCAATGCCGGCTTCACCAGCTTTAAGAATTTACAAAGAATTTGAATTCGATCAAAAGCTCAATGATTGCTGTCAAATCAGGGATGCGGAGTCGGAGTCGGAGTCGGAGTCCCGGAGTCCTATCATTTTTGTCGGAGTCCTATCAAATGATAGGACTCCAGACTCCGGCCTATAACTAGACCCGAAACATAATACAAGCAAATTATCTATTTCCATGCATATAGCTTTCACTGTCTTGATGTCAACTTTCTCCGTCAAACAAAAGTACAGAGACACTGTTGGATGCAAAGCTTGTAATAGTTGAGGGAATGAACCGTGATAGTAAAAAAGGATTGTCTTTTTACTCGGTGATTTAGTAGAGAAGACAAGCCTTCCTAGCCTCGATCACACCTACGCACCAAAGGTCACATCAGAGACAAAAATGAAATACGAGTATGTTTGAGAACATTACTTCTTGCCCTCACGTTAATCGTGTGTAATGGCTCCTCTGAAGCGCGTATTAAAATCGAAAGTGTACTCATATTTTTTGGAGAAGGATGAGGGATTTTCCTGCCTGGTAGAGACTGGAGAAAAACCGTGTGAAGCACACATCAAGAAGATGGGAGAAGCCGAATCGAATCGTATGCATCCAGCTTAAAGCGACATTTGATAAACATTCATCGAAAGTGATTGATAATTGATACAGCAATGATCACTGAATATAGGTTCAGGTAAGCCTATAATGATCTATGATGTAAGTTACTAGTTAATTTTTCAAGAAAGGCTCTATATACTTGAAACCCGGAGTCGGAGTCGGAGTCCTATCAAAATGATAGGACTCCGCATCCCTGTGTCAAATTGATGCAGACCTGTTGCTGATCAAGTAAAAAGCTGTTTATTAAGCTGATTAAGACTGATAGTACACCATGCACGTCGCTTGTAGTGGAAATGGCTGGGTTGGCAATAATGGCGTGTACTGGACAGCACACCACTTTGACTTGGCCATGTGTTGATCAACTGTATACAAATGTGTGTATTGGCAGGGATTGTCAAAAATTGATTGCAGTTTAATTGCTCTTTTCAATCAATTAATTGAAATTAAAATCAAAACAAGCAAATGATTGAATTTGGAGGTGGTGAACAGTCAATCAACCAAATTAACAAGCAGTATTGCTCTGCAATACTATTATGAAGCCATGTGCCAACATGTTAATCATGAGTATTTACGCCTTCACTGCGATACTGTGGAGCACCTGAAATAATCATGGAATACCTGGAAGTATTCCAACCCAACACAGGCGGAGAATAGGACACTAAACGGATATAGCGCATACCGGTATACTGAAAGAAAAGTATGACATGACATCACTATGTATATAGATGTGTCTATTATGCAGTAGACGTATACAGGTAGACAATAAAGGGCTACTCACGGTAGGAACCAGTGATAAACAAAATTTGCTTGCAATTTAATTAGTCTTTCCTATCAACTTATTGAAATTGGAATTTCTGAGCAATCAATTTATTGATATCAATTGATTGAAATCCAAACAATTTCTTATAATCCCTGTGTAGTGTGCACTGGTCCTTAGCCGATCTAGCTGTGCAAGTACTCGTACATTGAAAGACTTCTGTGTATCCATCATTTAATTTCGCTGAATATAATGTATTCTAAATAGCTTGTCTTTAGGTGGAGCAGGTTAAGCTATTGAATTATCTAGATTTAAGATTTTAAAATGAATCTTGGTCAGTATGACATTAAAACTTAACTCTAATTGTCAAGACACGATACGAATGCTGAGGCTCAACACGACACAAAACACTATCGTGTTCGTGTCGCGAACAAAGACTACATCTGACAACATTTTCTAGGAAATTTCAACAAAAATGTGTAATTTCCTCTCCTGATCAGATGTTTGCACCTGCACTTCGCTCAAATGTTTCGAAAGACCACTGTATTGGAAAGACACAACCTGTAGGTGTTTTCTATACCTCTCATATTGAAGAAATGGCTGCACCTCATTCGGTCGTTTCCCAAGAAGTCGCTCCTTTGTCTTGATTACATAATATTAACGATCAAATTTCAACGACTGCCCTTCCCATTCAGTTTCTATAAACGTGCCACTCAATCGCTTCGATGATAGAATGATTGATGACAGCTCATTTGACGAAGTTTGACAGCAATAGTACGTCTAAAGGTGTTAAATAACAAAACATTTTGATATTTTGATGAAGTTACAGGATCAAACATCATTGATAGCGATGAGCTGTCAGTGTTGGATATTATCCAATTAATGTTTGCAATGTATGCAATATACATATAAGACTTCAAATGAAGTTGAAGAAAAATCATAATAATCTAACGCCACCTACGAAATACACCATGAATTTCGGATACATCGAGAGTCGAAAAGGTGCTCGCTTAATTTACTTTGAAGGCTATCTTTTCAAGAAAAGCAAAGTCAACCAAAATGGCGATATTGTATGTGTTTGTCGACGATCGTCATGTAAAGTCCGTGGAAAAATATCGTCCGATAACATGAAAACCTCGACGTTTGATCATGAATATGCCTGTGAAGTGGAAGAAGTTGAGGTGATGAAAAGCCGCAACGCAGCCATCAAAAGTGCTGTTGAGCAGCCAACAACGTCGATGAAGAGACTATACTCCGTGGCTTTTTCAGGCGAGCCAGACAACGATGCAATCATACCCCCATTCAAATCATTGAAGTCATCGATATACAGGAATCGTGCAGAACGCCTTCCGAAGCAACCTAGAACAGTGGAAGAAATGAATCTTTCAGGAGAGTGGAGACTTACGAAATCAGACGCTGATTTCTTGCAAATCGACGATGGTGATCAGAACAGGATTTTGCTGTTTTTCACTATTCCTTTTCTGCGCATCATGACTACAGCAACAGACATTTACATGGATGGGACATTTCATGTTGCGGCAAACTTGTTTTGCCAAGTTTATATAATCTACGCCTATGTCTTCAAAAGCATGATCCCGATTTGTTACGCGTTGCTACCCGACAAGTCTGAGGAAACCTACAAGAGACTGTCTAAGATGATTATACAGAAGGCATCACAGTATAATCTTGAAATACGACCGTCTGTAATTCAAGTTGACTTTGAAAAAGCAGTATTAAACGCTATTGAGCACTGCTTTCCGCAATCGTCTATTCGTGGATGTTATTTTCATTACACGCAATCTATTTGGCGTGGAGTACAGCGCTACGGACTTACAACGAGCTATCGAGAAGACAATAATGTAAGAGCCCTGGGATTGCCGTTCCTTCCCACAGATAGAATCAACGAGGTATTGGAACAGGTTATTGCTGAGTGTCCCGAAAGTTGTCAAGAGTTCGTCGACTATGCAACCAGCACTTACGTGGATGATATAGAGGCCATGTTCTCTCGGGAGATCTGGTGTCATTTTGATAATGACAGCGGTATACGGACGAACAACGCTCTTGAAAGCCGAAATGGAAAACTACGAAATGTAAGTCGAAATGTATGTAATTTATTACTTGTATTCAGTAGGAACATGTCATTGCGACCGTTTCACAAAATGTTTCAAGTAGATGAGAGATATCTTACCTTAATAACATTTTATGAAGGATTTGTAGTAAATTCGCTGAGATTCAGCTTTGTATTCTGCACTGTCAAGCTATGTTACCTTAGTTTTTTGTAGGCCTATTATAACTATGTATTGTTTATACACAACAGCTTTCTCAACAGATGTTTGATACCCGACTGTGATGTTTTATCATTGATAGTCATATTGATTATCATGTTATATATGAATATCAAGTTACATATCATATCATAAAATTATTTTGACTTTTGATTATTTGCAGATTTTCCATCGACACCCAAATATCTACCGATTTATTGAATGCCTGAAGGAGGTTCAGGCAGAGGAGGAGGCGAATGTGCGCATGCTTCGCTCTGGCATTTCGCCCTCAAGACAGAGAAGGAGGTACACAAAGGCAACATCGCGGTTGCAGCGCCTGAAGGCCAATTTCCTGGCTGGAGAGCTCAGCGCTTGGGACTACTGTGGATACTGCAGTACAGTATCGTGTTCATAGAAGTTGTAAATTTACAATTCTTCTATTCAATAAGTGTGTTACACGATACTAATTTCGTGTTTTGAATTTTTTATCTGGAATACTGGAATGACTTTAATGGTTCAAATATGATGAAAGTAACAATAGTTTCTTACAAAAAAAGGAGTATACTATCAAAAGAATCTCATCATCTCGGTACATCTTCATGCTGAGCAATAACAGTGATAAGCGCGTAGAAAGAACATAGGAGAGATGATGCGATAACACTCAGCACAGCATGACACCAATTAGGAAAAGGGGACTGAATGGAACTTCTGAAACTTGGGGTGACGGAGTGGGAAGAGACTCGGTAGGAAGAGACGGACTAGGAAGGGACTGAGTGGGAAGCGATCCAGTGAGATGTCACCGAAGAAATACCTCTTCAACGTTAATCTGCTGTCAATAACTCAATAAAGCAGTTCTTATAAACAAACTGGCAAAATTTCTACATCGAAATCAGTTAAGTGTACAATCTTATGCGAAAGTTTCAGGTAAGACCTCATTCTCTACACAACTTGCTAGTACTTTTTAAGAAGTTTTAGTAGGGAACTGACGTACCTGCTCTCGTCGGATCAACATGACAATATTTGAAAAATTGTAAAACACACTATCAAAAAATATGAATCATGTAATGCAAGAAATTTGTCATGCCTCAAATCGTAAGTACTGTTATCTTTTTACTTATAATTTTCTTCTTAGGTAATGTCGATGAAAACAAAACTATCAATGAAAAGCGACATTGTTTATAATTCAAATACAGTAGATATATGAACGACACATGCACTAAAGAAATGTATTATTAGTAATTAAAATAACATAACGATTCATAACGTTTTCACTGCATGCTGACTATTTCAATTGACACTCTATCTGTCATATACTTTCTCTATGACCTACATAGCAATCTGATATTTAAACTTTATTTGAATATATAAACTTCAATCTTCCGGATGCTTGTGTGTGTGCGTACGTGCCTTGTGCAGATAATACAAATACTTTTTCCAACGTGCGATCCATCTTTAAAATGATTGTGCCAAATAAATCATGAAAATCAAAGCAAAAATCTGCACGATCTACTTACCCGAACGTGGGGCATGCATTTTGCTTCAAAACCATCTTCTCCGTGGTATGAAAAGTGATGCATAATTATTGAGAAAAGTGATTTCAAAATGTTTTCTAACGTACACCATCATGATTAGTGCAGTAGCTAGCATCCCCCGGGTGGCGGGGCGCATGACCTTGAACGTGCAGTTAGATAGGCCAATTTATATAACCATTCAGCATGATGTATAGTATAAAAGAAATCATCAATCAGATTTTACCAGATGATCCGCGTTTCAGGTCAGTTTATTCGGCAAGACTACATTGAAATTGTAATAAATCAGTGGTTCCCAACTTTTTCATGCCGCGTACTCCAAAATATCATAGGATTTTTTAGTATTCCGCGTACCCTCACCTATACATATAAAAAACAGCAAGAATTCAATCATCCTAAAATTTAATTATGCTTAGAAATAAACGGGATTCGTAATTGAATAACACAAAAATTTAACAAGGCGCAACTGATGCGCATGCGCGCATATGTAACAACACAAGCGCAGTGAAAGCCATGCTCCAACATCAAGCGAACTCTTTGTTCGCTTTTAATCATTATTATGGTGGAGAATCCGGATTCGCATAAGTATGTGGTCGAGTTGGTGGTCACTAATTAGTAACGGTTTCTTCAAGGCCAGATGATGACAATCCAATGCGGAATGCGCACAAAGTTAACAGTTCAACTGACCCATGAACAGGAAAGTTATCAAAGTAAAAATGAATTATAATAAATCCCTCATATTATGCGTGCCCCTCAAAAGTCCTTCGCATACCCCAGGTTGGGAACCCCTGCAATAAAGGATGATCCCAAAACTTGATGATTTGTAGGTCTATAACGTTGAGAGAATAGAAATTGAGAAGGGTAAAAATTCATTTTGAAGGGGAGGGGGCAACAAGAAGGCGCTATCTACGGTTTCAGTGAGCATGATGCGTGGTCATCACTTTCTCAAGGTTTGGATGAAGCTATCGATGGATTGAATATGATAGTATCTACCTGCATTTGTTAGAACATTATGATTCAAGTTTCATGCGCACTATTTCTGCATGTTAATTTCACTGCACATATGCATTGCACAATGCACCTAGACATGTCATTTAGTCGTCAGTACAGAACATTGTCATTATGTACCACACATGCATCATGTAAATCATCACATATTATCTCACGCTACACATTATGAAAAGCGTGCCCCCACATTAAGTATTACTCTGTACACATGCCGAAACTGGCAACCTCAAAAATTTGAAGGCCATGAAATTCGAGCATAGTAGAGGATACAAAAGCAATAATAAGCAAGCATGACAGGAAAATACTTTCGAAAATTGAAGCTGATCAATTAAATTTCGTTTGTCTGTATTCAGAATTCAAATTAGAGAAACAGCATTGCGAAGAACTTTTTCTCGTCCTTTACTTGTTCACGCAATTTTATCAAGGGTGTCAAAATTTAGATACGGATCAAAACTTTGTCATAATTTTCTTCTAAATTCTTTCATCTTCTTTACCTTAGTGGCGCCACATTGCTACAGATAAACACTCGGCAATTACATCAACTTTTCCGATAAGATAAAATCTGCAAATTCGTCTTTTCCTGTCTTTGAGAAAATGTTCACTCTCAAACGCGATCATCTTCTTTTGCCGCCAACCGGGCGTCTCTATCCCAGCATCTCAAAACACAATTATCGGAAATAATTAATCTGGTGGACTACAAAGTGTCAAGAAGTTGGTAACAGCTTTTGATCAGGAGAGAACACAAGGACACGCTTTCTCAGATGACACGTTTTGTTTTACTTTCTCGTCTAACAGAATCAGTCAGAGAGAGGCCAACGCGTAAGACACGCGTCATTTGTTAATGTCTTCCGAATTACCCCCGACATCATCTTCCACGGCGCTAAAATATGCAAAACGAACGCCTGTCGACTTATTCCGAAGATGTACAGTCGCACAACAAAGCAGTTATTCTAGAGAGTTTCATTCGAAGTCAATTCCTGTTTTCTACCCCGCCTGAGCTCATCTCAAACTCACGAGTGATGCAATGCTGAGGATTTTGGCAGATGGAGGCTGAGGTGGGCGGGGTCTTCCCACGTGTCTTGTCAATGTTCAATTTATTGTGTCAAACTTTGAGATTTTCGATGATGGAGAATTGTTGAAGCCATATGGTGACCATTGGTCTTTCTGATTATATCTTATGGTGGAATAGTCTTCTAAATTCCAATTAGATTATGATTTAATCTTGTTCACTGATCCTGAAAATGTTGCAGAATAATCGGATGATAATCGAATTTCAAAGAACCATGCTAAACATGCTTGTTAAGAATTGGAATACCTAGATACATATTTTCCATGAAAACTCAATGCATCAACATCACATTTTGACATAAGTGTGATATTCTGAAAACACACTGTATTGGCTACGGCAGGCTTTCGCAGTCGGAGTGTCGATGTCGTAATGCCATTTTCCTCCAAATCAGGACTGGGCGCGATTGTTCGAATCCGATCGAATCGCACGAATCTTACATTTCATAAATTAAATAAAAGAATCTTTAGTATTGTTCTGTTATGCTTTTCGTCATATCTCACATAGGCCTAGTTGTATGATCATCTCATGAAAGTTGATTGTGTTGTATGCAGCGCTACTAATTAAATATATCGCAACCAATCCATGTCAAACTCAATTCAGTTCGATAAATATCTGCATATTATCGTACATATTGCATAGCCCTTTCTTTCATAGTCGAATTAAGACACGACACGGTCAAAAAATTCGAAGGATCCAGGAAACGGAAGATACCAAAGTTAAACAACTACCCTAGTGGAGAATCCTGTAAATAATTAGATAACTTGAAGTCAAGAGCAAATAAAAATAAATTAATACTAACAACATAGAGCAACCTACTCCGGTACAGAGTACACTGTAAACCGTTGACTGACAATTGACAGACATATATCCCACAAAATCTATTTTGTCGGTCATTGTTAGTTCTTGTAGGATGATTGTCACTGAACACATACAATATCTGACAAAAAAGCGACAAAATGAATACAAAAGAATTATAGCCCAAATTTTGTCAAAAATGTAGGTGATTAATTAAATTATGTCAAAATAAATTATGGTTTTGCCACAAAATAATACAGATTGGCAATCACTAATCGAAAAAATCAATCAATATGCAACACTTTTTGTTTAGTTAATTTGCATACAAAGTATCTGTTTCGATGTCGGTGGAGAACCTACAAAAGTCGTCAGATATCGCAGGATATTGGAGGTGACAATCGTCGGTTAATTTTGTCAGTAATTTTGTAGAATAATTGTCGGTCTACGGTTTACAGTGTAGGGATTGAAATACGAATAAAGGCTATCCGACCCAACTTAGGACGGGAAGGGAAATAAATTGAAACTTATAATCAATTTTATTTTACAATCAAATAAGTGAAATGAGAGTTCGTCATGGACATGAAGAGAAGCTAACTTAAAAATAACAAAAGGTTAAAATAAGAAACCTAAAAAACCAAAATTAAGTTTGCTATGTATGGAGTCATCAGGGAGGAACCATGTGGCTGCATGAAGCAAGGTTTCGGCCCCTAACCTCCAACCTATACCACATGGCGGGGCCAGGCAACCCATATCGAATGCACGCTAAGGAAGGTCTCTCCAAGCCTGAGGAAACATAGCAGAACCTAACCGAAAATAATTTTTTTGGAAATTTTTGAGGACAAAAGGAAGCTGAGCGGTTTTGGTTCTGCCCGTTACTCCCCATTTCTCGTTTCGATGAAAACAATAAGAACAGAGCAAATCGGTAGGACAATTCGAATCAACATGGGCGAAGAGGCGCGCGATTTCAAAGTCAATAACATAGGCCTATTATGATCATCCATGCGTCTATTGTATTCATGAATTCTGTCAGAGTAATTTCACATGAAGCAATACTCAGTAGATACATGTATGTGCTGTACATGCATGTATCAGGAATTCTCTTTTTTGACGTTGTTATATGATTAAGAAGCAGTTTTTGCTTTATAATTATATTCTTGGTTTTTGAGCTAATTCAAAATACGCGAAGATAGTTTTGAATTTACATGAAAACACGCATAGTACATTCAACCTACATTTTCGGCACAAATAAGAATTTTTAAAGTAATTCATCTGTAATTCGTATAATACAGCCGAAATTGAATCTATCCTACTTACCGGCAGTATGATCATATTTTTGTTGTCAGAAAAATTCCTTGGACTTACACGTTAAATATAGCCTACAGTCCTACTGAATTATTATATCAAGTCGTTCTTTTCCTGATCTATCTAGGACTAGCATTTGTGTAAAACATGAAAAGCAGTGCATCTCTTTTAAATTAAGTTGTACATCCAATTTTTGCTATTTATCAAGCATCTTTTAACCTATAGACTATCAAATAATAGGTATTGTAATGGTAATGCCAAATGAAATAATACAGGATATCCATAGACCAAATGTGTACCGTCTATGATCGAAAAATTTAAAAGCTGAAGAGCGGAATTTAAATGTAACAGCAACGGAGTTAGTGCTCAAGAGCGGCGGAATCACTTTGGTTTATTCGTGCATTACTGGTGGAGGCTCTCGTATCTGGTACAGACAATTGTGAAAATATCTTCACAAACACAACGCTCTCAATGATTATGTTCGGTATCTACATAAATTCACAATGACAATTCCAATCAGATAGACATCCTCGTATATAAAAAATCCAACATATAGTGGATACATTTAGAACTTGAAAATAACTCTATTTCAACTGTATAACACAGTACCTGAATACTTCGTGTTACTATTTTAAATTTACATAGCCTACATTGTCGTTGGAGTCCATAATCAAACCTTAATCATCTGGCTTGCTGGGCCTGCATGCCCTGGACTTTTTCCATTCATTTATCTTGGGCTATGATTCACCACCGCTATACTTAACCCAAAAAGATTGCGGATTGCCTTTAATTTGATGAAAATATCAGCAGAGTAGGCTACATGTGTGTGTGCATGACATCAGAGACTCTGAAAAGCAAATGGCAATTATTTGATGGCATTAATACATTTACCGACGTCTTGTATTACCATGTCAATTTGAGAAATACAGTTACCTCTCCCTCAATCTCAATAACAAAGGGGTATCTGCCGCACCTCATTTGAAAGCATCGGTGCGCCTCTGATTACAAATATAAATTCATGGAATAAGAATCACATGCACTTTGAAAGAAAATGATATTGAATACTATGCTAAACACCATTGCTCTATTCTGAAAGCAATCAGCTGGTGATCATCCATATCTTATGTAACCATATGTGCAGTCCGTGCATATGAGCATATATGTGCATATGTGCTCATATGTGTATATGTGCATAATGAATAATGTCCCTCTCTGTGCTTTAAAAATGTCAAATGTGATGATGTCAAATAATGGATAAGTTTACTTAAATTGAACGTAGTCAGATATTTTCAATTCAGCTGATTTCAGGGGCGGCGCAGGGGATCTGCCAGACGGTGTGTCAACTTGCTTCAGCTCCTGCAATGAAGCCTATGCCTAAAGGCCCTAAGTCTCTGCCCTACTGTATAGCCGACACGAGATATGACATCTACTACTGTAAAGAATCCGGTCGACACCTAAACCCGAATTTTCTGACCCAAAAAATTAATAAGGGGCCTAAACTCAAGATCCCAATCAAAAACTATTATTATCATGTTTTACCATGTTCTAAGCGATCACATATTTTTTGAGCAAATGACTTTTCAATATCTTTCAGAAATGAATGGCGTCCGTCGAAGAGTTACTTATAATATTATATTGATTGATAAGCAATTCTTGTCCTGTTCAAGTGGCTCCTGTACACTCTGTATTGGGCATTGATCAAGGTGGGCAGATCATCCACCGAAACGTCTGCTGTAATAAAGTGGCATATTTACAGTTGGAGTATTTTCCGAAAACATAAATTTGAACATGATGGTCCCAGCTTCAAATATATTTGGCGATTAGAATATTGACATGTTCAACTCTCACAGCGAAATTTTCGACGAGTCCCTTCGATGCTTCAACAGCAGTAAGGTCAAGCTGCATCAGAAAGTGAATGCTACTCCGAGAGTTTTGCGAGCTCGACCTGTACCTTTCGTGGTCAATGTCATCAAGGAGCACGCGGAAGCTGAAATTCGTCGTCTGGGAGTGGAGATATATTACGAGAACAAGTTGACTAATCGGATTGGGCTACCCCAAAGCACCTATATTGAAAAGAATAAGGACGCTAGACTTTGTGGTGACTTTAAATGCACATTTAAACTGGAAAGCAAAGTTGATCAGCATCCACTACCCAAGATTCAAGAGTTATTGCAAGGTTTTTTAACAAGAGCATCTTCACAAAACTTGACATGAGTGATGCATATTTGCAGCTGTCCCTTGATGAGGAATCAAAGCAGCATGCAGCCGTCAATACTGCGCTTAGTTTTCTTCCGCTGTAGACATTTACCTTTTGGGACCGCATCAAGGTCAGCTGTTTTCCACAGAACCATCGATTCGATCTTGAAAGGATTGCGGGCGTGTAAATCTATCAAGACGACATCATCATCGCGATCAGAAGTAAGGAACAGCATCTAACGTATGTCGAAAGTTTTTGCTAAAATAAAGAGAAAAGAACAATTGCGACTCAAGAAAAGCAAATGCAAGTTCTTCATGGCATCTGTCGATTACCTTGTTTATCGCATCGACGTCGACAGTATCTACCCTCTGGAAGAAAAGGTGATTACCATCAAGGACTGCTTCGTTTCCCGCCAGTCAAGGTAAGCTACGAAGCTATGGCTCTACGCTGGTGGTATTTTAAATCTGCGACGGTTGCAGCACCCCTGAATGAAGAATCCTTGGCAATGGACTCAAAGAGAACAAGATACTTTCAGTCCAGTCGAGAAATATTATTGATCTCTGGTACACTGATTCACTATGATCCCATGAAACAGCTATATTTACAGTGCAATGCTTCTGCAAGAGGAATCGGAATGACTTTGTCCCATGTAATAAATAATGTTGATAGACAAATTGCTTTCTCTTCCAGATCTTTGTCGGCACCATTAAAGAAATTCTGTGTTAGAAAAGGAAGGCTTCGCAATAGCACTTGGATTACGAAAGTTTAAAAGTTCACCTCACTGCTCAACAGTAATCAATTTACTTACAGATCGTACAAAGGCCTTACAACATAAGATCATGTAATCAACAATTAGATTTTTAGAATGATTCTTAACGCAATTGATATCATAGAGTAAGTATATTAGGTAGAAAAGCAACTCAGCATTTATTAAATCCCCGATGTGTATACAGTTTCGGTTTCCTTAAATGAACTTGAGTTGAGAGCCAGTACCACATGTGAGATATGCAAATCTTTGCACTTCTGGAGAAATGTTCACAAATTTGAATGATTATGATAGCAATACAGAAGAAAGAAAAGTAATTTACAATTCCTCCATGTCATGACAACTTTGGAAAGGTACCTGATATGGTTTGCGAAATCAACAATTCGATGGGTTGCCATTACTTTAAATCTCAGCCTTATTATAATAATTTCTTGAGGGTGATCATATCACAAACTACCCGCCACTGAAAGCGCAAAGCATCATAATCAAAAAAACGGATCATAAATAACGTTAAAAGATAGAAATGTGTCCATATACTATTCAGATTCAAGAAATTACACCTTGTGAATCATAAAATCATGCCACTGAAAATTGACATAAAAACATGCCATCTCGTCCAAAAAGCTTTCAATAAGATTTCAACTTTTCCTTGCAGACTTGCAGGGACTTTCATTATAATGCAGTTCATGAAATTTCCTTGATCATCAGCTTAATGTCCGCTTAATTAAGATGCTTGCTAGCAAATATTTATTCCTTTTGATATCTAACTTGCTTCATACTACTTGTAAAGTAGCTTCATCTCAGTAGTATATAAATATAGGAATAATTTGCAAAAATTTAGCTTTTTAAAAGCAGCTCAAATAATTTTTTGGACCTCAAGAACGCAATCTCCGCAAAAAACTAAATCACTAAAAATTTTCACTGTATACAGATACTTTCTTGAGTCGATACTCTACCTACTATATACGGTACTTAATCTATGATTGATATTTCCATTTAGGATGGTAAAGTGCACAAAACGATGAAATTTCTCACCCGGGCCCAGATGCAAAATTCATCCGGCCAGGGTCGAAAAAAGCGGCCCGGTCCCATTTTTGCTGCCCTGATAATCTTGATCATGTAATTACCACTTTCCTTATAGCTTATCGCAATACCGCTCATGAACAGCCGAAGATTCTCCCGCTCAGCTGCTATTTGGCAGATCATTGCGATCGCGTTTGGATTTGGTTCGACGAAGCGTCTCTGAAAAGGTAATCTAGCAAACAGAAGAGATCACGTGAAACAAATTGTGTAGATACATGGAAAGTCTTTGAGACCAATTCGAAGTTAAAGGTAGATTCTGATAATGTCTTGGTCGCAACTGTCATGGTTCCAAGTGGTTGCAGATAAAGATCATCATGCTAGAGAAATCAAGAAAAACCATCGTGAAGGTCGATAAGGCCATCATTCGTCAAAGTATGGATCAATTGCTCTTACAGCATTTTCCCGCTTCATGTTCTTCAGAAGTTTCTCTGCACCTGTGAGCTGTCCATCTACAATATCTGCTTGGCCTCTATCGTGCTCCAATGCATTGGCAATCATCCATTTCTTCCTAAAACATCACAATGATGCGAAGTGTACCGACGATTTAATCTTTCTAAGTCTTAGGTTTGGGCCGCTTGACATGTGCTAGATTAAAACCGCGGTCCCCCGGACGCAGAGCGAACACTCCATCAAACAGTCCACTGTTTCCGTGCAGTTAAAGAGAGGAGTGAGTGAGTGATTCATGGGATGAAGTAAATAAACGCTAGACTAAATAACAATGCATAGATTTGTGCCTTGTACGACTCGAACCTATGACCACTCATGCTTAGATAGAGGTGTTCTGCCGCTTTGACCAACTGAGCTACTTCCGCCCTACGATGACAGTTCACAGGATGATGTCATTGCATGTCATTGTCATGTCATCCTTCACACACCAGTTGTGAGGACATTAACAGATATATCGTGACATTTGTCACAATGCGTGAGAGAGAATCAAGCAAGGAACTTGTAAAGCTCAAAGTAGAGCAGTAAATACAAGCACAGGACCCAAATAATTTAGGCAAACTGGATTATGAATAATTTATCCATCTTTAAATCAGAAACATGGTTTCATAAAAATAGCATTCAGTAACGGAAACAACTTCCCTGTGGAAACCATAACTTGCGGTCCTGGTTCATGACGAAGTCACCTGTGAGGATAGAAAGCTCACTTGCATCATGTGATATTTTTCAAATGCATTATCTGGTTTCGCATTTTAGAATCATATATAGGCCTATTAGATTGTGATTATAAATCATCTTCCAAAGATATCATTGACAGTAATCTGGAGTGTAAACTCAAGATTTAGTTGACAATCTGTTGCACTGTGAGTGCTACATAACGACCTTATCCGATGAATTTTTGTTCCACTTTTGTCTATCGAAAATTTTCCTCAACTGTCCTCGTGCAGTCATCGTTTGACATTTTGGCGCCTCATCTCAAACTTGGTCCAACTCGAAGTGTGGGAAGGACATTGGGCGGGTTTTTGTCCTTGGCCTTCCGCGCTCGGTAGCGCCGTTCGGATTATAAAGCTCTCTCTGCGCTAACTCACCGCTTCCCAACTTGGAAAGTTAATCAGCGCGTCTCAACAAGCTAATTCCGCGTAAATTGGCCGCAATCCACCACATTTGCATCCCACAATGCAACAACAGGTTCCCACTCAGTCAGTTAAAACGTTGTTAGTGTCCAGATTAATCAGTGGCGACAATTCACATGATGAGCCTGACTAGCGCAGATGTGCAGGGTTAGCGAGGGGAACGGAAAGCAATTTACGGGAGGACTTAGTCCCTGCGTTTGGTGGGGCTTAGCCGCGTTGCTGCGTTTGATCGGAGAGGGATTTGCAAGAAGTCAAAACTGATGGAGATGGTCCCAAGAAGTTCCAAACTGTCAGCCAACATGAAGGAACGCGGTAGTGACTCTGAGAGGCAGTATCAGTTCGGACAATCCAACAAAGGTGAGCAAGTTTTTCAATAATTAATTCATGCCATCATACGGGAGGTTGTTTATATTCTTTGGTTTTGAGGCAAACCACAATGATCACTCATCGGTTCGATTTGTAGCCAAAAAAATATTTTATAACTTAAATAACAGTAGAGTCCCGACGTCTCGAGTGTCACACTCTTCCTGACGGAATCATCTGGAATGCAAGCATATTCCTTTCATATTAACATTTTTCTCATAATTGTTATATAACTTTAAAACATCTTAGTTTCAAATTGAAAGGTCGATGTGTCACGACCGGTTTCAGTCTATTTTAGACCATCATCAGGTGTATGTACAGGCATGGAAAAAATCGACTTATACACAACAGTGATAGAAGTTAAAAGATAAGAGAAAAGTACTCAATAAAATTGCGACAGTCACAGAAATTGCGTCGGTCACAGAAAGACCCGCAGCTCAAATGAGGAATCGTGTTCATTCAGCAAGGTTCTGTCAGTACTATGGCAAAGAGTGATACTTTCAGCTATTTTCGTGTACTTGGTTTTGTAGATTATCGAGAAATCGTCAAGGTCAGCAGAGTGCAAATGTTGTTGAATGAACACGATTCCTCATTTAAGCTGCGGGTCTTTCTGTGACCGACGCAATTTCTGTGACTGTCGCAATTTTATTGAGTACTATTCTCTTTTAACTTTAATCATTGCTGTATACAAGTCGATTTTTCCATGCCTGTACATACACCTGATGATGATCTAAAATAGACTGAAACCGGTCGTGACACATCGACTTTCAATTTGAAATGAATTTGGGCAGCCTCGCGCACAAAACATCTTAGATTTAAAATTTAGACACCAAAAGTTGGGCTTCCTTTCAGTTCCATCAAGAAAGTTTTGCACCAAGTTTATCAGTTCGCATCAATACCATCATGCGAATTCTGTGCTGCATGAATCTGTCTTTAAGATAGAGACTTGTACGAACTTATGCCTGCTGCCACATCGATTATGTATTGTAGGTTGCTCAATTTATATCAGTAGCCGATCTGAAAATTCTGGACGTTGCAGCGCGTCGCACCGCACGTCGTTTTTTCAAGCTGCATCACTCGTGTAGCAACACCATCCCTTATTTGGTGACTCGCTTAATGCCGACATTCATTAGAGCAGCCCAACTTCAATCCAGACCCGACATCGCACCCACATGGGAACAAGACGAGTACAATACCGTAATCAGTCTTAGATCAGCGAACGTTTCAGAAAAAAGGCAGCTACTGTAATTCTTTCAAGGAAACTACCTAAAAAGCAACAACAACCGACGACTACAGACTTCGCGCACGATTTATCAAGGCCATTGTGAGTGACACGGATCCCATAGCTCGTCAGCTATTCTTCACTCTCTCAACGCCAACAGCCCTCATTGACTAGTTTCCGTTACCCTCATTTCTTTTAGCTTATTTCTACTTGACTTACTTTTAATTTGTACTTTTTAGCACGCTCAATGAAGATTTATTACATTAAGTTTGAATTAAAGACATCACAATCATTTGCTGGATTAAGAGCTAATTGCAAAAAACAGTCATGCAGATTTTCGACCGGTATTCGATAATAAAATATCATAAGCACATTCATTAATACGCAATAAAATATGCGGGTTGGCCATATAACAGAATTCACCGTTATGTTTCCGAGGAATCCGTTAAATAGGTGCTTAGCACTATCCTCTAGGTGCTATATTCTATTTAAGAAAAAGTTTGCCGTTCTGAAATAATTACCGTGATAGTTTAACGGCGTTTTGAAGTCGGAATTTCGACAGCGTGGTTTGCAAGTGTGTTCATCAATTTTCAAATAGGCCCAGCATCCTGCATTTACTGGATGTAAGAATGCAAGGACAGAATTTTAACGGGAATTCCAACGGCAAAATTTGACGTCAAAATTAATTTGCATGCTTTTTATGTTAACTTCTAGCAAGAAAGCTTAGTCTGAGAGGAATCAATGACGGTTACGAGAGACAATAAAGCATTCAATGAACGCATTAGAGAATACTTACATGTTGCTTTTATGGCTTAAATAAGCAGGATCATAACAATGAAATTGAAATGTCAATGATATTTGTCAAAACTGTCTCCAAAAGTTGTACTTTGGATTCTCCCGTCTCACTGGAAGAATCTTATCTCTTGATTTTTATTATAACCATTAATTCTTGACTGTGCAATATAACTTTGAGCAGAAATGTTGTAATTTGCTGTTGGTCACTGATTTTGTTTTTCGAGCAAAGGTAAGTGGTCAAAATCTGACGTTTCTGAAAATTATTTTATCGTTGAATATGAAGATTTGTGTGATTATATGACTGCGTTAATGAATAGAATCCGCTGTCCTTTGACATGCCCTTATATCTTTAGTAAAAGTGAATGACCCTATCAATCGACAGATTTTCTTCTAATTCCAAAGTGTAGACTTCTTCATTTCTGGCTCCAACAATCGAATTTTATTTGAATTTATTCCAATTTGGTTTTTTCTATTCAAGTAATTTGATAATCATAAAGATTGCAGAGTGCCAGCCGGCCTGGGAAGTAGCCGAAGCCGTCCCAAGTTAGCCCAAGCCGTACTAGCTTTTATCTTTTTATATATCTTTGATCTACTTTTCGGATCAGTCAAATTTATCTCGAGAATTGTGATTCATGCTCCTGTCGTCATGATGTAGACCTACGCTAGACAAATTTGCATAATTTTTTTGGATCAGTATATTCTTTCATCTGCGACCTGTGTTGTTTGAAAACAAATACACTGTATATACTGATTTAAAGATAATTGAATTTCATTACTGTCCACCAATTCTCTGTCTTTCAATTAATTTCAGTTTACTTCAACTTATTATCAAAATACATTAAAATAGAAAATGTTGACAAATATGATTAAAGTCGAGCAATAATTTGTCACATGTCCTCCGACATTTTATTTGCGCTTCATGTCTATGAATTCTCCGAAGTGTGGATTAGTCGCTTAAATGTTAATTACAGCAATTTCCTCGTGAAATATGGTGCAAATCACTGCCAAAGTTAGGCCTCGAACTGCTATTTGTAGAGATCGTCTTATCTATTCTAATGCGCGTTTACTTAACTGACGTTCTTAACTGCCCAGGTTTGGATTTTCGGAAACATGACAAGGCCGAGACGAACCCGGGCGGTCGATTTTCAAAATAATTTTCCTTGACGGCTTTTTAAATTTCAGATTTCTTTTATACTGCTTTGATGCGCAATCGAGTTTAATTTGTTTGGTTAACAACCATGTATATCATGATGAACGCTGATGTCAGTAGACACCTGTTTACTAAGATATGAGCAAACTTGACACACACGCATGATCTTCTTTCTCTCCACGAATTATTTATCAATTGTTTTAAATATCATTGAGCTCTGTACAAAAAAGTAATTAATAACAACTTCTGCGAGATACAATGCATTTTTCCTCAGCATACTGTATTAGTAGCATAAGTTATTGATGACATGACCAATTCCTTGATGTGCGTGAGTCGCAATAAGATTTGAAAAGCAAGCGGATGTTTGCGCATTTTGAATTGCAGATACGTAGAACACATACACTTACCACTCATCACAAATTGCATTTAGTTAGCTGTTATGATCTCATGAATACTCAACTGCCTTAAGGAAACAGGTCGTGTGAATATTGAAACATGATAATTGATCATTCAAGTATATACCTGTATACAGATGATAATTGAATTAAATTAAGGCGGGTCTCGGTTCGGGTCTTTAAATTGAAAATCACGGACCAGGCCCGCGACTGAAAAGCCTGGCTCAGTTCTCACTTACTACATGTTGACGTTTTACATCTGATGTCAGAAATCTGGCGGATATGGAAACTGTCAGTGTGAAACAGTTGATACTAGGCCTACATGTGCACTTGTAAAGTATTTCGCAGTGACGACATCATCCATCGGATATCAGTTGTAAGGCTTGTCCATCAAGAAAAAGATTAGAATGAAAAAGGAATCCCCTGTCATTTCGGACAGAAGGAGGGAGGAGAATTCTTCCACTGAAGAAATGTTTGGTATAAGTGGAGTCTGTACATGTTCTGAGCACATGGATTGTTGGAACAACCTTTACGACGGGGCGGTATGGTTGATGTCAAGCATGACGCTGTTGTCGTCACAGATGATTTTGTGAAGCCGTCTTTGTACTTTCTCCAAGTTTTGGGAGTTTTCCTCTGACATGTCGATGAAGAAAAGAGAAATATTTGAATGGATGATTGCACTGTTGTTTCGAAAGAAGTAGTGTAGAGGTTGCACCATTAAACAATTAAATATATTTTTACACATCGCATCAGTTATCGGTTATGGTTTTAGGCATTTGGTTTCGGCAGTGTCCATCTACTGTCAAATCAGAACATTGATTTGTCTCGTCGCTAGAGCTGGCCGTTTCATGTCAATACTGCTCGTAGACACAATACTGCTGCGTATCTGAATGACTCTATCAAGTGTGCTTGAATATCATGTCAATGTTGACTATCGTCTACGTTATTATGAAACGGCATCATTTTATATTTCATTGTTTGTGTAAATTATTTTGAAATCCCCGATTGTCAATGTTATTAATTAGCAGTTGACCTATTTACTAAATGTTTATCGGAAAGTCTCCCTCTTCAGTCCACAGTTTTAGTGAATAATAGCTTAATAGTTTTCAGATAGTGAGGTTGCCATCATATGTTGTTTTGATTTCAATTTTCAAATTCATTTTGATCATTTACATAAGCATTAATTAATTAATGTAGCTTGTGAAACATTATGCAATTATGACAATTTGACAAGATCTTATACAACTTTTATGATGCAAGAAAGTAATTATAAATGTAATATATAGTATAATAGTAATATAATAGTAGTATAATGTAATATGTAGTAATATAAATTTAAATTTTCAATTCGATTTTAGACTGTACTACTATCCAGTAAAAAGCAAATATTCATAAAATGCCAATTACAGATTCAGTTTGTTTATCTCTTTTTCATTCTCCTAATGTGAAGATGAAAATGCTTACATTATTATTATTCTATGTATTCTTCATACTGTCTGTTCGCTTTGGTATTTCATCATGCGCTTGAGTTCATAGATATTGATTCATTACATTTTACCATAGACATTGAATTTTTGTCAAGTTTAATGGGAAAAGTATTACATTCTTATAAGTCTTATTCAGCCGTTTTCGAGGACACAAATTGATTACTGATCTTCAGAAATAAAATAGAAACTTTAGCGTTACTACTCCCATACTGGGCGCTTGGGCGGTGCGGACATAGTCAGACTTCATCTAAAGCGTCGTGATCTTTCAGTCTTCATGACCTTCCACTCGATTTCCAGCACCTTCTGTCGATACTTCTGGGGCTCGACCTTTAGACCAAAAGATCGCCATGACAATCACTTAACCACTGTGCCAGGGAGACCACTCCTCAGTCTTGGAAGAGTCAGAAATAAGTGACAGAAAATGAGGTTCGTTCAAATTACTTATCTAATGCAGATTTGTTTCGAATTAAGATGAAGTTTCACCTGTTTCATTGCTCTGGTACCTTAAGATTTCAAATCTTCAGAAGACACTGGCTCATCTCTGTCAATCCTTCCAATCTGATACAGACAATTCCAAAGTTGATCCGCCTGCCTAAAACCAGATCAGAAACATCCTTTCTGGAGCCGCTAATCACAGCAGTACTCATCTGCCGATTATCCGCCATCTCTATCGCTCCTCACACGAGAAGAAATTGCGGCCAGTGATTTGTCCAAGTGCACCAGTAGAAAATTCAAAAAGCCATTTTCTTTCCAAATAAGATTTCCTCGTCTTAGGAGACTTTTTGTCATTTTCTGTTAGTCATCGCCCCTTCAGCTGTTGGAGCCGACTAATCCTTCGAAATAAGATATGAAGCCATCAAATCATGAAGAGGATCTCGGCGGATTTTCTACGGCCTAATCTCCCAACGAATGTGTAAAATTGGGATGGCAAAACATTGACGCCTTGGCGAGGAGCGTCTGTCATTTCTATGTAAATAAGAAGTGGGAAGATGTGAAATTTTAATGTCCAGTAAAATTATATCTTCCCCGTCGATATTAGGAAGTCGGTTGAGAAGAGACGGGTGTGGAGAAAGTGGACGAGCGATTTTGTGATCGAATAATGAATCGGCAAGTCGCTGCTGACAACGCGCTAAAGTTCGAGTTGATATGTCTGTAGCTGCTGTCTTGACGGAGACTTTCAACCTTAACTGTTGCATGGAACACATGAATGAAAGCTGAGAAAGTACAAGAAGTGGTACTGAGATTTTTTAAAAGTAATTAAAGAAAAAGTTTAAGACGTCAACTGCTGAAAAGATGACGAAGAGAAACTGATCAGAAATCTAATGACATAGAAAGTGATAAGGCGTCAAGAAAAACTTGTTGAAGGATGATCAATGAAGCTGAATTCTATTAGAATCTTGGGAAATTGGAGAAGTCCCAATGAAAGGCAAGTAATGAAAGATCTGACCTGTTTTGTGGTTATTTTTGCCCATAGGCCTACTAGGACTTGAAGGTGAAGACTTAAGGAACAGAATGGTGCCCGTAACCGCTCACGCCGTGTAATTTCTATTGAAATAAGGTGTTGACGGCATTTTAAGGTCCATGTTAAACAGCATGCCTTGACAAAAACTGCGCTCATAGAGTAAGCACATTAGGTAGAGTAGCAACTCAGCAATAATTTAGTCCACATTGATTATACAGTTTCGATTTTATTAAATGAACTTGAATGAGACCCAGCATCACATGTGAGATATGCAAATTTTACACTTTGGAGAAATTTTGGATTTCGCTGATCGTGATTGCAAAACAGAAGAAATAATAGCATTTTACAAATCATCCATGCTATGTCAACCTGTGTGGAGAGGTAATATAGTTTGTAAAATTAACAATCTGATGGGTTACTATCACTTTAATACATAGCCTTATCAATAAGAGCACTTTCTTGAACGAGATCATATCACACGCTGTGACATGCCACTGGAAGAGCAAAACAAAATAACCACTGACAATTGTCACAATTAACTTAAAAGATGAAAATGGGCTGCATTACTATTCACATTTGAGTGAATCATAAAATTAATTATGCCGATGAAAATGGAATTAAAAACTTGAAATTTCAGCCAAGAAAGCACAAAAAGATGTCGATGTTTTTATGAAGATTTGCATCATAATGCAGCTATGAATTTTCTTTGATAATCAGCTTAATTTCCGCTTAATTACGATGCTTGTTATAGCAAATGTTCATTCCCTTTGATCTCCAACTTGTTTCATATTACTTACAACGGAGAGTCATTTCGGTAGTATATAAACACAGGAATAATTTGAAGATAATTGGCTTTCTAAAAAGTGCTCAAATGATTTTTTGGACCGCAGGAACGTAATCTCCGCAAAAAACTTAATCTCTTCATAATAAGAATTTTCACTGTATACAGATACTTGTTTGAGTCGACACTCTACCTATATATACTTACTCTATGGCTGCGCTATTACTCGATTTTAGATTTTCTCTTAAATTTTTTCTTGCTGAAGTCGTGTCAGAGGAAACAAGAAAGCTATGACTTCATAAGCATGAATTTTATATTTCAGATACAGACGTGGAAAAATTTGAATTTTTCAGAATTTATAAAATCTTATCCTCTGTGAATTTGAAAGACCAATCTTCTCAATAAAGCTTCTTTGGTATTTTGATCCCAGCTAACTTTAGTGACAGTATTTCGAGGCATTTTGTAGTTTGAGTCATCACAAACTGACACTGCTTTGACTTATGACCACTTTTCTAGATGTAATGTTTTAGGCTTATAGCATTGGTTACTCGTATTTCATCAATACTTTCAAAAGTTATGATTTTGTGTAGACTGAATGAAAGGCATTTATTGTGTTCTTCTAAGTCGATGAGTAATTATCATGAACGATCAAAGAAGTTAGTATTTCGCTGGATGACCATGGCTCCTGGTCCTCACGTGTGTGAAGTTAGCGGAACCACCCAGCGGAACCATTTTTTGTTATAGCTTAATTCTAATCAAAACAGCTGCTATGTTGTCAATTTCAGTCTCCTGATTACGTATCTGAGCTCAGATTTTACAAATCCACAGTCATTTTTTAGAAAATCAAGTTTGAAGATAAAAGTGGTTCCGCTGTGAAGTTAGCGGAACCATCCAGCGGAACCAATTGCTGAGTCTCGTTGATTGACGCAGTAAATCAATTTCTTTTGCTCACTACCCGATCAATTTTGTTGTGCTGATCACGATTATGTGCCTCATCTTTCAAAACAATGCAGATTTCACCCGGAAATCTGAATTTCACTTTTTCTGCAAGCTGATTGTGAAGTTAGCGGAACCATTTTTTAATACAAAGAATTTCTCAGCAAAATCCATCCTCTCCTACTAATTTGAAGCTCCTAATCACAAATCTGTGATCAGATTTGCAAAACTCGCCCGCATTGCAAAGATATTCCTCTATGTGGGTCCGCTGTGAAGTTCGCGGAACCACCTACTGGCATTAAAATTTCAAATTCTAATTTTTGCAGAGAATCACTGCAATAGACATACCAAGAGAATGGAATTGCTTCACTGATCACGGTTTGCCGTCAGATTTTACGGGAGGATAAGTACTTGCCGAGAAAAACTGATTTTACGGTTTTCAAGGATTTCATCGGAATCTCAGCAAAATCCAACCCTCTCCAGATCAGCCGAACCATCATTTATTACAGCACAATTCTATTGCACCATCACAATGTGGAAGTAGCTCTTGTGTGCGCTTCCCTTCTCGGTGCATGCTGCTGTGCCTCTGAAGTCAGTAGATGTTTGAAGAAGACGGTTTACAAGTGTTCGTCCATCGGATTCCGATGAAATCCTTGAAAACCGTAAAATCAGTTTTTCTCGGCAAGGACTTATCCTCCCGTGAAATCGGACGGCAAATTTTTTGCTGTTTTGATTAGAATTAAGCTATAACAAAAAATGGTTCCGCTTGGTGGTTCCGCTAACTTCACACACGTCTGGTCCTCCTGGGTAACGCTGCGGTGTTATTCTTGGCACCCTTTCTGCAAGTCGTTTAAATTCATCCATGTCTATAATGTATGTATTTGATGCTTTGAATATGGCAGCAGAGGCAGTGGCATGTCTTTTTGGATTCAGATTTTCAATTAAATTGAGATTTGGACTATATGCTGATTTTGTCTGTCTGGACCAAGAATTCGGTCCCATTTTCTTCGAGCCATTCGTGTTTTCCTGGGCGAATGGAAGGAGCACTGTCCTGGAAAACGGTTGCTTGTAAAATATTTATGAGCGGAATTTTCGTACCTTCTCAAGTATTCAGAGGAAATCTCTTTCCTATGGCTAAAACACCCCAGACCATATGATGGCGGCTGCTTAATTGTTTGGTCATTGTACAATTCAGGGCTTGGTAATGAACCTGTGGCCGTCCCGGATTTGTAACAATATGGTGTTGACTTCCGATGAATCAGAGAAACATTTTTCTCAACGTGCGATAAATTCGAGAATCTCAGTGACTTAGTAGGAATATTTGCTTTGGATCGAAGACTGAAATTTCTGAACGAGAAGGAAATGTTGCTGTGAATTTTTTGCATTCGATTTTAGGCCCTACATGACATAGCTGGTGCAACTTATTGGATGATCTAATGAACGAAATTCAAGTATGGTTCAAAATATGAAATAACTCTCCAAAACCACCGTTTTATAAAACAGGCGTGGTAGAAAGTCTATGACGATAAAGTCAATTATGGTAGTAATGAATATGATAAGGGTGTAGACAGAATGAATGCAAAAAATCAGGATATCTCAATAGTTATTGCGGATAACTTCTCAGAGATTGTGTGTCGTGAGAATTTTGAAGCCATTGGTTACACGTGATGAACTGATTGATTTTATCGTAGCCTACGCGTCTCCGCTTCCATACTGGTTGCCGTCCAAAATTGAAACATTACTAGATGTTTTCCGAAAGCGTACTCATCATATTGCATTGTCACTGCTTTTAAGTATGCGTAATTTACACAAAAGTAGAGTTTTATCGTTTTTTCAAAATGTGACCGTTTTAAATGCTATCCTTTGTATAAACTTGCATTCAATCCCCTGTCACGCAATGAACATTTTCGCATAAACTATGTTTCTTTTTTAAGATGAAAGACTCATTCGTTCCATATTCATGATATTATATCTAGCGGTCTTTTACATATCAGCTTGTACTTTTATGAGACTTGCTTTGTTCATTGTGCCTTCTACAATGTCATTGCATGTATGTATACAGTATATATCAACATATGTATCTTTATCTTGCAAATGTCATTTTTGTTATGCTATGATTTCAAGTAATTCTCAATAAGCGCTTGGTTAATTACTTACTGCCGGAAGCTACATGCTGAGTCGCGTAGGCTGAGATTATGAACATTCATTATTGACACTTTATTAAAGGATTCTTTTTTCCCATTTATTCTACGTACACCACGTTTATGCAACGTACACTTACCTTATTATTCCGCAGGCCTGCAAATGCAAAGATCTGAGCATTCATGTGATTGAGTACAAAATTATCAATTTTTCATGTAATGAACAGGATGGTAGCATAAAAGGTATCTATATGTCACATTATTGCGAGTTATATGAGCGTGAAAAAGGACTGATTTGACACTTGACTGTGGCTTAAAATGCTCTAAATCGATTCTCACCTGATTTAAGAACCGAATTCTCCAAAATCTTAAGTAGCGCTGACACTAGGTTTCAAACAATGTTTCAAAACATTATTTTAGTTTAATAACTTGGCTTATTCTTTTAACCAAAAGGACTGTCGTATTATGTTGAATACATAAAGAGCATAACAATTATCAATTCAATAAATAGCACCAATATCCTTGATTTTTTGTCGGTGTGGCTTTGAGAGTCCGTCTCCGCCACGAACTTCGGTTCGATTCGTGGTTGAGGCGAGTGCGGTCGCGGAACCAAAAGTGTTGCGTCTTTAGAAATTTCCGAATAATGACATTCGATGGAAGACTTATTTATTCAAATGCATGCTAACGAATATTGTCTTCAATAACACACCAACTCCCAACTTTCACAATTGTCTTTTTGGTGCTAGCGCTAGGATGGATTTGTTAGTTGCCATTTGCACATTTATGCAGTAAAAATCAGCATATGATATACACATAAGCCTAAAGCCATTATTAGGACTACCACATCTTCTACTTTATTAAAAAATATCAGTTTTGTATTATCAAATGAACAGACACATCGTTCTGGACAACGCCGGCTTTAGATCAGCATTTGAAAATAACTACAAAAGCACCTGCGGTTGACCATACTGCATGAGGAAATTTTCCAATTTTTTTCTTAGAATCATCATTGATTTCTGAGTATCGAAGGGTTAATTTCCTTCTGATAGCTTGACTGTAATGTGGTCATATTGTTAACATTATACTGTAAAATGGTCATAAAAATATTATCAGTGGTGAGTTTCGAATCACGTCCTTGCCATCATTTTAGCTTACCAGTGAACATGTGTGAAGTTAACGGAACCACCCAGCGGAACCACTTTTTACTACAGCGTGATTCTATTCTAAAAAACTTCTATGTTATCAATTTCAGTCTCCTAATTACCACACTAAGCTGTGATTCCAAAAATTCGTGCCACAGTAGTTTTCGAGAAATTCAAGTTTCTAAGATATGAGTGATTACATTGTGAAGATAGCGGAACCAGCCTATTGGTCTCGCTGATAGGCCCGGTAAATCAATTTCATTTTGTCACTACTTAAGCATTTCTCAATAGAAATTTTTATCGGCAAACCTAGTCCACTCGTGAAATCGGACGGCTAGCCGTGATAAATGAAGTAATTCCAATCTCTTGAAGTGTGTCCATTGATAGCAATTCCCAGCAAAATTGAGAATTTGAAAAAATGGTTCCGCTAGATGATTCCGCTAGCTTTACTTTTGTTCCGACTGAAGATGTTTCACTAAAGTAGAATCAGTGCTGTAAAATGATTTGAGTGGCACTTTGAAGTGGGGAATGAGTGCAATGTGTGAGAATGAAGAAATAGTCAGTCATTGGAGTAAAAAAATCGCATTGGAAGTATCATTGAACTTGCTATGAATTCACATGTAAATACAAAACCTTCTACGCTCTAGATTTCTGGACTTGAACTGGTTTCTTAACATTTTATTTTTCTTGATTTTATCCATTATCGGCCATTTTTACATCACAATTTTTATTGTCATCAGGGTACATTCATTTACTTAAATCACATTGAATAAAGTTTGCTTTGTCACAATCATTGCTAAAGTAATTTTCCTTGCTTTACTCAAATGATAAAATTCATTGAAAAAGTAAGCATCCAATTATATTCTGGAGGTCAATATTGTGTAAGAAATTGATGTTCCTTCAGAGTTGTGAGCACTTCTATGTTGCCATGCATGTATTTTGATAGATGGGAAACTGATTTGAGATTTTTTTAAATGGCCTCAATAGTCAAAGCTTTTCAATTAGTAGTTCAATTCAAAATTAGTAAACTGATAAAAATTTTCCAATTTCCATTAAAAGGAAGTTGAAGAAAAACCACTGGCTGTGCAAAGCTAATTCTTCAACTAACAACTCTGAGGCTTGAGCTGTCTCTCGCGTCGATCGCTCAGTTGTTGACGGGATTAGATATCCAGAGCTTATTGGTTCAAGTCCCCATAAGACGCGCAGTTATTCCATTCATCAAATTTAATTATTTTCAAATATTTCAATTCAATCATGGTTTACATGTATATGAAGCAAAATTTCAATAAAATGAATTCAAAATTTTCTTGAACATTTAATAAAAATTGGAGTTTCCATCAAATTGAAGGAAATCCGCACAGAACGTGTTTATAGCCGATTCTTATCTGCTATGGAAACATCTAAGCCAGATCGAAGATCGAAACCAAGAAAAGGCGTAGTCGGCATTTCCCAGTCTTGCGCCTTGCGTGAAATGATTGCGTGTTTATTTCTTAGTTAAAGTATTGCCAAGATTCAAAAAGGAATTTTAAGTTCCTAATGTTTTCATATTCCTGCATTTTTTATTCATATTTCTTTAATTTTTCATGATTCAATCGTTTATTCTCGAATGTAATGTTCAAGGCTATAGGCAGTGAATGCTTATAATGCATATTCATAAGTAAGACTTCAATGAGCTGTTGATTGAAATATTAATTTTTGACGAATTTTTTATGCTTGCGCTACGGATTATCAATATCATTACCGCTTCTAAAAAGTTGATTAATTTATTTGCAGAATCAATTTGTTGAACTTCATCACAACTTTACTATATTTTGAGCCCTGACAAGCTTTAGATCAATTTTAACGATATTTTTTTTCTTTTTTTTTTTAACGCTATTTATTTACCTTTTACAGGTTAATATTCTCTTTCAGTTTGTGCTCTGAATCATGAATTATAGTTGTATATTTACACAAGTAATTTGCTTTTAAATTTCAGTTAAAAGTTTTCTTGTTATCTTTATTTCGAAATACACATTCAAACCTTTTCCTGCATAAAAGTAATTTATTTAAATGATCAATCCGTGAAAACAACGCAAAATGTCAAAAATGTATTTGATATTCAAGGAAAGGGATTTGTGTTTCAATGAAAATATATTTTAGTGTGTAGTTCACTGTAACAATAGAAAGCTTCAGAGTTTCCACTCTTTATTTATATTTTCGGACTATTTGTATGTTATTCCATTTTAAGAATATTCAGTCCGCTTAATAGTTTTCCTATCAGACATAGAACATTGGAAGGGTTCTTCACAACAATATTTTCAGATCTGAATTTCCTATCGACAACTTTTCCTTCCAAATAGAAAATATTGATAAGTGGACATCCTTAATCTCCTGCCAATTTCAAAGGCCTCGTGGTTTATGTGACACTGTAAGAAGCCTCTTCACTTCTCGCCAGTGGTCACTTTCAGGAAGAGGTGAACATGAAGCAGCCGGGACATCCCGCAGGGGAAGCACCGGGCCCTTTCACATCCGGCATCGATAGTAAACACACGTTCCAAAAAGGAATTGCAGAAATTAATTATTCAATTCACAAAAGCTGCGTCGCCTCAATATTTGTCATGAAGCAAATTTGTGTCGTTTGAGACGTAATCCCAAGGAGATTAGAGAGTTAATGTTTCATGACTGGCCACGCCAAACAAGCACTTGCGACACAACAAGTTGCTGCTTAGTGTGGATAAGTCAGTTGTAAGGTGATAACATCTTTCCCGAACTGGGAGAAGCGGCAAAGAGAACAAATGTCTGAAAATGGAAATATTTAAGACCGCTGCCACTGCTGGCCTTCCGCGTCATAATATTTATTGTCCCAAGTCGTTCTAGAACTGAAATATTGTACCGTAAAAGCCGCTTATCGGAGTATTATGCATGCCGACATTGATGACCATTATCAGCAAGACTAACATTGTCAATTCTTGCAACACTGCCGAGATTTGTTGGTCGAACAGGTGCTAGTTGCTCAACTCAGTCCCTCCCTTCAAAATTCTCTCTCCTTCTGTTCCTATGGGACATTGATTCAACGTGTGAATTTTGAATTATTTGCGGTAGATATAAAGTGCTCTGCATTTCAATGGGTGGGGTTCTTAATAGTTGGCCAACTTGCAAAGATTTGTAAACCGGATTTGGCTTTACATTCATGAGAAGAGGTGATTGCCCCTCACAATTTGGCTCTATGACCAATAGTTTCTGCCAGCAGCCATGCGGAAGTGGAAACAGCTCTAATTCCTGTCAAAATATCCTGAAGCAAATTAAAAGGCATGAAAGGCCATTCAAATGCTAAAGTTATGCCTGAAGGACGCACACATTAACACATTGATAATTATCTTATTCACACCTGATTCAATTCACGCGCGGGTGGGTTCTACATTTCAAACAGCGACTGACAACCAATGAGAATCGTCGCAGAAAGTCTTCCAATTGGAGAATCTGAGAAAGGCATGAGAACTTATGATGGAATTTTGTTATTAGTCAAATTATAGAAATACAAACTCCGATTCACGCATAAAATTCCCATACAGAACAACACATAATTAGTGTTCGTTCACAGCTTCTCAATTCATCAAAATTCCTCAAGATGACTGGTGCTCACTCTTTGTCCGTCACATCATTGAATGGCTCAGATACCAGCGTTCTTTTCGCGGACTCACTATACTCAAGTCATGTTAACAATGCGATGGCAGCCACTCTCCCTTCTATTGCTTATCAATCTCCGGGCTTGGTTCACAATGACTTGTCTGGCTCTTCATCGGGCTGCGGGGAATCTTTACATATAAAAGCAGGTAGGCTATCTATCCCGACTTTTATTCACAAGTAGATTTTTTGTTCATAGATCGCAATCTTGCTTCCGTATCGAAAGACGTATCAGCCTGTTTATCGAGAGATTATCTTTTTTATATGACAAAGTCAACGCCGAGATCCCTGGCCTGGTCTTGTCAAGGTGTACCCAGGACTAATACTGATACACTATTTAATATACACAATGTGTTAAAGCTGCAAATCTTTATGAATAATGTTCACTAGGGCAGAGATATCTACTAATTCCTTTTGTCCGCGCAAAACATGCTCTTCTAATTTGATGTACAAGGCCTCTAAAATTGACAATAGATTTCTAGATCGTGAATGCGCTACAATCAAATATCCATGTCATCACGTGCAACAGGACACTGAACAATATGGATGTAATGGATGTAAGAGATGGATGTAAGAATGTCAGACCGACAAATAATGAACGCAACAGACACATGCTACATCTGTGACGAAGCATATTCCTCAGTGTCCTCCAGATTCTGTTCTAGAAATCTCTTGTCAATTTTAGAGTCTTTGTGCATCAAAATGGAGGAGCCTGTATTGTATGCAGAAAAGGAATTTATAGCTATTTCTGCCTTGGTGAATACTATTCATAAACACTTGTAGCTCTCTCTCAACATCGTCTACAAGTATTAGTCCTAGGTACGACTTGACAAGACCAAGCAAAGTGTTGACTTTATCTGTAACTTCGTGGAACTTAGTGGCACTCTTAGTTTACAAAATATAAATATTTTTCTAATATATGAGAACAATTCGTGTGCAATTTTAGACTCTCTGAACCGGTCAATCAACGACCCTTGAATTTCACAGCTCCTGATTTTACCATATGCATTCAAGAGACTTTGCCTCAGAATTTCAAAGACACAAATTATTTCCTCAAATTTTTAATTCAATTTCCTTTGTTGATATTGGCTACTGATTTCAGCTCTTGATGCCTATCTCAAAAATGAAACTATTTACCTTTCCTGGTGGCATTAATTGAAATTTATAAATATATGATGTATTTTTTTTATTAATACTTCCTTTGTAGATCAAAATTCTATTTGCTTTTATGACAGTCATTGTCTTTTTAGACTGAAATTCTAACCAACTTTCTGAATCACTATTATTATCTAACATGGAAACATAACAAAACGAGAAAATTTTCAAAAAGAAAATAATTTCATGGATGAAAAATATAGATAGAAATATTTTAGATGTGCCATTGACTAGAGAACCTTTAAAATTGAGAATTTGCTTAACAAACTGAGCCCTAAAATACATTTGATCACATTTTCAATACTTTCTCGAATTTGCTTGTTTTTTCCAAAATAATCTTCAATATTATGAGGTCTCATGATTCTAATTGATTTGTTAGATTATCTTTCTCGAAATTATTGGATATATTTATCTGTTTTTGATAAAGGATTAAGTATATTTTGTAAGCTTTCTGATAAAATTGAATAAAACATGAATATGCAGTCTTTTAAATCAACAAGCCTATTTCGATAAAGCTAACTTATAAGTTTCATCTAATGACTTTCTTTTTCCAATTAAGACGATTTGAATCCTAAAATAACATCACAAGTGTACTAATTGCTGTAAATCATCTAATTGTAGGATGCAATTGATGAAATAAAATAAATATATTCAGATCATTTTGAAGCGTGTTATCAGTAAAAATTTTCAGATTTCGATATTTGTTAAGTAATTATTCAATTGAAACCATGACTTCGAGGATATTAAATTTATGTCTACGATATTCATATATATTCCTAGGAGTACGACAAGTTTTGATAGATCAGATATTGCGCTTTTAAACTGAAGTCACATATTTCATGACAGATTTAATTATGCATACTGTAGTAATATATAACAAGTTCCAAAAGGCAAGCAATACCCTATTCATTCTTCTTTGAGATTGATCTCTATACTTTTCAAAGTAAAAATTTATATTTGCATTATGAGTTGCAATTATTATATCCTTGACTTTGAATTGTGATATTGCGTATACTTTGATGTCCAATTTGCAAGTATTTGGTTAGTCAGATTGCTGCTCATTGTTTTGAGTAACACCATGTCTGTATTTTTAACTTGCATTTTCGAGAATAACTCAGCAGCAAACTTAATTGCGGTTGTCAATAATGCGGTAATTTGATATATTAAACTGTTGCTTTAATAATCTCTTTTTGAAAGCCAAATTATGCCTGCATGATTCAATTTGAATAAATATACTGAATTTGTGCCTATAAATAACGGAATCATTACTTCAATATAATTCAGCAAAAGTAATGAATCATTATTTGTCTCTCACCATTTTGGACACTTCCCATACTGTCTGAAAAGTCATCAGCAGAAAATATATAGACGAAAAATTCATCTTATCAAAGCTTTCATTGCCTTTCTTGACACAACGACGCAAGTGCTGCTACCAATCATGTGCTTCGCATAAGTGCTAAATTCTAAAAACTGAACAATTTATAATTTTAAGACGAGTAACTTGGCAATTGATAATTTTATCAAATCTCAACAGATGTAACCACCATGTAATGAGTAGCGCCTGCGTAAAGCGCCTCGATCTCGGATGCGGTATTATTAAGTGATTGCAGAATACAACCCGTCCTGCACGTGCCTGCGTTAAAGCAGTGTTTTTCCTGGCTAATTCACGCTCTCAACAGACGGTCCGGTAGCCTTGTGGGTAGAAGGTATGCTTGCACGTCCTCTAGCTCCAACGTCGCTGGTTCAAACCTACCCACGGCCCAATAGGCCGAAACATGTCTCGTGGTGGCTACATCTGTTGAGACTTGATAAATTTGCAATTTGATCAAATTTCTGGGAATCATCCTTAGATTACTTAATCACAATATTACCACCAAAATAAGACACAAAATATTGAGCTTGTAACGCATAAATATGCCTGATCTTTTTAAAAATCTGAAAGCAGTTCCAATGACGAGTCATAGCCTAAATATCTTGCTCGATTTTCTTATTTCGATTGTCAACTCAACCGTCTTCTTCCATGTTAGTCCCTGGAGATCTGGTGTTATGACTAAAGCAATTAAATTGGTTTTTATTGTGCAACTAATTCCATTTGAATGAGTTTTCTTCATAATCGGCAAGACATTCCTTCGATCATTTTATGAGTTTTGAAGTCTATCAACATGAGATTATCCTAAACTTTTAAGAAAACTGCGTTTTCTAGCTCATCAAAGTTTCTTAGATTCATTTGGCTGGCTGTACAAGTCAATATCGGATGATCATATTGATCGATTTCATTTATTCTTCATGTTCTCATCAAACGGAGCAATTTTCGTAGATAATCGCATGAACAAATAACTGAAAATAACATAAATCAGTTTAATACAATAATATATCAATTAATGTTTTAATTATATTCAATATTATAATTGATCACTGATCACTAATTGGTAAGATATCTGCGTAATTCTCAGTGATAATAGATTACAAATGTGGTCATGGGTTTCATTTTCTGTCAGGACACATCTTCTGCATTGTACTTACATTTAATTGAACATTGATAGGAAAGTTAGAAGCTGGTATAATTTTATACATCAAAGATAGAATTAAATGTTTGGATACTATATGTCAATTCTACCGATTTGTGTTGAATAGTTACGTGTTCAAATTGGGCAAGAGAATGGAGAACCTTCATGCACAATCTAACTGTGTGAAAAGTGTCTGTTAATATAACTTCGGAAACTCACTTATCGAATTCATCAAAATTGAGAATAGTTTGTTGAAAAACAGTTGAAGCTGATTGTTCATAAATTGAGTTATAAGCATTGTCACATTAGCATTGATGAAAAATCTAAAATTGATATTGACCGAAATTATTACCCACAGATAGAATCAGTACAGTGTTTTGAAGTTGGACCCGGTCTGTATGACATTGGAATCCCGGTCTGGGCGTGCTCGCTTAATCAATCAAATGAAGTTAATTAAGATAAGATTATTAATTAAGTTACCGATGACTATCAATTTACGTCTCCTAAATTGTAATTAAAATATTGAATAGTTATACATGTAACACGGGAAAAATATCCGCATTCCGCGTTTTGTACTTATGAGTTTATATTTCTTTATTGCATTTTCTCTAGATCATGATAAATGCAACTTTGGATTAGTGTAATTCATACTCAAGTGTGTAAGAAGTGGACTGGACTGTGTGTATTCGCATTAGCTTCAACATCATGTGATCTGCCTCAAGATGGTTCATATTAAGAGAGAGAGAGAGAATACTATATTCACGGCAAATTCATGCATGTGACAAATAATACTTTTATTTGACTTCCACTTGCCGGGGCCCCTGTTGATCCGCATTATCAGACCATGAAACCCAGGCCTGTGGGCTTCCCGGCGCAGTTGGAAAATTAAATCCATCAATGTGATAATTGATGAATTCATCCTCAAGATTCTTCATATTTTCGCATTGACTCAACTCTATCAAAGAAATTGTGAATTGCTATAATATATTCATTCAAAATATTATACATTTACTTGACTGAGTATCAATTTTAGTCTTTTCCCTTATGCAGTGGAAATAGCTTCACAGCCTATCTATCAATCCGGATGGTATACCGTGCATGCCCAGTAATAAACTGCCTTAGTCAACTCCGTGTTATGTGCAACATTGGGAGAAATGAGTGGCGTTCGAGACGTATTCAAGGTTAGAGAAACAGAAAATTTCTCTCGCGTCATGGAATAGTGGTTATTAGGGCACACTTGGCAAGCTTTTAGTATTGTGAAAATGTTATGAAAATCGGTGAAAATAGTTTGCATGCAGTTCAACTATTAATCACTTATACTGTTTAGAGCTTTGAATTTTTATGGCATGAAATAAAAGAATAATTCAATTGAAAGAAGCAAAAGGATTATTTATCCCTGCATTGACATGTTCTTCTACCTCAACATGTGGGTGCTCCTTTCGCTGCTAACAATCAGTTTCATTAAATGATAGTAAGAAAATAACAGTTTGAGTCTCTTCACGTTTATCACTGACGCTACACCCAAAACTTCAATTTATTCGTGAACCTGTATACAGAGTTTATAAACAATTTTATACAATGCTCATAGACCGACAAATGCCAAAATATAGGGAAGGCGTCCTACTGACTGCAGTAGATTTATGTAGTCACATAGTGAGATACTCCACATCCAAAAGTTCTGATCAAAAGTCAAAAAAGTTAAAAATTAGGTGTGACAGGCATGCAGGTCTGCACCTACACACTCTTTCATATAATTGTTTAATACATTCAAATGAGTCGTCAGTATTAACCTTTTTATAAACTGTGCATTCAGGCTCACGAGAAAGTTTAGGGCCATCCATATAGACGTCGTTCGCAGCGAGGGGTTGACAAATGACAGATATATTTTGTTATTTTGTATGAAGAGTGGCGTCAATGAGGGGTCAGGAAATCCACAAACTTTAGTACCCACATTCAGGAAAGATAAATGTGTCGAATGCCAAAGCTATGTATACGATTTGAAAGGAAAAATATCAGCATTGGATAATAACTGCAGATCGTGAGCGATCCTGCATTTTATCGATTTACCATTGTCATTCAATCTCTTTGCATAGTTAGAGTTCATGCAGATGATGACTGTACAGATCAGTCGCAGTTCGCCGTGCATCGCGTTTTTTGCACAGCTCACTTGATCAGGTTTCCATAATAAACTTGCAAAACAGCTTTACCTAAGTATTCTGCTACGTCAACACTTGTCAAACTGAGCAGGTAGGAAAAGCGGATTATTATTAAAGATCTTGAGAAGTATAAAAAACTACAAACAGTTGTTATATATGCCTATCAATAATTCAAAATACCTACCCCTTTCACAATGACTTGTTGTTGATTTGCTGAATATACCCTGCAGGTCTATTGTAGACTTGTGAAAATAGTGAATAGATAAATAATTATGTAATATATTGACATTCGTGCATTCGTCTATAAAAGGTTGAATTTGTATGTTACAGTCATTTAGTATTCAGGTGCTTGGATATAATGAATAAAAAATCTTTTTGAAGATGCAGGCGCACTAATAGAGGAAGTAATGTAAAAATGTCAAATTTTGCATGCATCCTTTGTGGATTTCTCTTTCTCACATTTGAATGGTGCAGTGTAAATAATATGAATAAATTCTTTCGTCAAAGTGCTCAATTTTTGTTAATAGGTTCAGACAAGACCATCGATGGCCACAAATCAAGTTCAACAGAAGGTTGCTCCATTTCTCCACTTCATAAATCTGTTGCGAAACAAGAAATTATTGATCCAGGGGCAGCTAGTCCAATAGAATCCGCTTGTGATTCTGATGACAAACGAGCTAAGCGTCAGCGCCGGCAAAGAACACATTTTACGAGTCAGCAACTTCAGGAACTTGAAGCAACTTTCGCCAGGAATCGTTATCCTGACATGGCCTTACGAGAGGAAATCGCCAACTGGACGAATCTGACAGAAGCAAGAGTACGCGTAAGTTTTTGAAGTTTGAATTCTTTCCTGATGATTGACATTCTGTAATCCATTCGATCTATCTGATTTCAAAGCTGAATCTCATGTTGTGGAATATTTGAAGGCACGAAACTGCGCATCTCATGAAAGCAAATTATCATCTAAATTTAAATAATTCTGGAATTTTATTATTCAAACAATCTTTATCATGCTACAATACATGAGTTTCAAAAGATGCAAGCCATTGTCAGCAAGATGTTTTACTATATCAAAACTTGCACTTTGACGATTACTTTCATTATTATTCTCTATCTGTAAAGTCGAAAGTGCTCCGATCGAAGAGAGAGAGAGAGGAAGGAAGGAGAATGATACATATGTGCTGCATAATTATTAAGCAATGCAGTATGCATTTTTTTCGAATTCACATTAATGTCGCATTTTCCTTGGAACGATCTCCAAAGCTCAATAAAGTGCGTTGTTCCGGAGTACTGTAGTTAGGACAAACGATGATTACAAATATTATCATTCTTATAGTATAAACTGTGACACATAAATGTTGAAAAATGTAATATGGATCAAAAATCAGCTCATGTCTCCTCCCTCAGATTACCCTCTTCATTGTTGTACATGGCTGACATGCCTGTGAGTTGACACACCTGGCATTTTCTAAATCGATGACTTATACCATTGTAACATATCTACGGCTTGTTTAACTGAATATTTACTTTCATTTTTCGGAATGTCATCCACTCAGCTGAAACCCCTCAACGGAAAGCCTCTTCCATGGTCTATCGATCATATTATCGCATGTCTGATGTAGCTTACACTATGTAGTAGTTGTGGACATCGATAAAGAGCAATAGCACCCTCTTTCAAAGTACCTGCAACAGAGATGTTTACATTTTTGATTAGGTCTGCAAATATGACGTCATGCCGGACAATGCAAATAGGCCTACTCATTACTCTCATTGACTCTCATTACATTTCACTGAATACTTAAATAAAAATAGCGTTGTACATGTTGTAAACAAATATCTTAGATTTTGAAGCAAGCAAGACATCGCATGATCAAGACAAAATGCTTTGAATAGAACATCAAAGACTTGATTTACTATAATAGGAATGAAAGAAATGTAGGTGATGGTCGCCAACAGGAGGTTTTTGCGGTTCAATGCTTTCATCATGAAAAAGTAAAGGTTTTGCATGAAATAACGGGATCTGACTGTTATCAACCATTTTGAGGGAACCCGTTGAAAACGATAAGTTCTTCACGATAAGCTCTTTATCGAGTACTTTCGGTCACTGCACGCGACCATCGTCAGGAACTGAGTGAGGCAGCAAAACCAATGCGTGAACGCTGTGAGCGAACATCAAAGAGTCAATACACCAACTTAGGGAATGCCGATACCTAACAAATTATAAACATTGATATGGCTCTACTGACAAAAAAATAAAAAAGTAAAGGTGTTCACTCCTTCATATATTGACCAAAAGTCGAAGCTAATTAAAACAAAAATGTACAAGAATTACAGGAATTTACATGAATGAAATGGCTCAAAAATAAATGTGAAAAGAATATATCGTTACATAGCATGCTGAGACCCCGAAAGGAAAAAAATCAAGAAATGAGAATAAAACTTAAGCCTTCTCCGCATATGCCATTCATACATTGAACAAGCGTTACAAAAATCGATACTATCATAATGTTCGTTCTGTTATGACAACTTACCCTATGTATGTGTATAGACTATTAAGTGTATTTGTGATAACGATCGATATATCATAGACGAGATAGCATACACGACTTTTCGGATAAACGAGTTTTTTCAGTAAATGGGCTTTCTACTGAGTGCGTTTTCGGTAAGTGGTGTGAAGTCAATTTTGCGGTTGACGAAAACAGAGAAAGAGAGAGAGAGAGCAAAGAATCAAACCTACGATCGTCTTCATAGGAAGCGAGTATGCTCTACTGAACTCTATCACGGTTTTTGTTTGGATTCCTTAGATTGACAATTACCAACTAAAATCAGATAAATTCAATCTTATAGCCAACTACAAATAGTTGTGGAATTATGGGAAAAGTCAGGTTAGTGCACTTCGAATGAACAATAATATACAATAGAAACTCAATAAATACTTAATAATTGAAAAGGGCTGTTGAAAGTGTTCACGCCGGTCATCGGGTAATATAAAAGAAAGAAATAATACTTAGATGGCGTACCGAACAATAAAACATATTTACAATCTTTATACAAGACATACCAGAAAAGAATAAACATAGAAGGGGTTCATCAGCAAAATGACCAGCTAGGTCGCGTTTCGGGTCCTTTAGCATTTTGTACGCTCAAACCCTAGCTGGCGGACCCCCGCCAAAAAGGCGGACCCCACACATGACTTGACAATAATAACACTCTTAAATGAAGCCACACAAAATACAAAATTCTCTGGCTGACTGCAAACCAAATTTAAACAAAACTAAAAAATGCTTTTTCAACAGTCCCTCCATACATTTGATTAACTTGCAGGCTTCATATCCGCGTTTCACAAAAACTTAAACGTGCTTTTAACTTTAACAGTGGCATACGGCAGATGAGAACATATCCTAAGGTAACGAAGAACTTGACTGGCAAAGACATTCGCACCCATATGAAGAGGAAGAAGACTGTCGGGAAAAGTGAAAACAATAACATCAAAACAAAATTGCTCAACCTTATGAAAAACTGATGTATGTAAACCATCACTACAAATATTAAACTTGACATCGAGATATTCTATTGAGGTGTTATCCGTCCCATTTCTCTCAGCCTTCAAATCCGCGGGATAAATCTTAGTCAACAAAGTATCAAAATATTTATAATTGAAAAGACATATATCATCGATGTAACGTGTGGTACAAGACATCAATCTAGCTAATCCGAATTTCTTGTTCGACACTAACGATTTCATAAAAACGAATTCACAGTGGCACAAAAACAAATCAGCTAACATAGGGCTGCAATTTCCCCCATAGGAATGCTCCTAACCTGCTTGAATGCCAAGCCACCAAAAACAACGAAAACTTCCGAAATAACAAACTTAATTGCGGACTTCAACATTTCCAAACTAAAACAGTGATAACCCTTGTACGTTTTACCAGAGAAAAAAAGTTTTTTAAAACCAACACAAAGAAATTTTCTCGACGTGGAGTTAAAAACTAGCTCCAGCAAGCTAAACAAATGTGCACATATGTCTTAATGATTGAGGTTAGTGTACAATGTAGAAAAATCGAATACTTGAGTTGAAAAGACATTATTTTTATTATTTGCAACGTTCAAAAATTCTTCAGTAAACTTAATGCTCCAAAAACATCGGAAGCCACTATTCTTCTGTATTGTTTCACAATAAAGTTTTAAAAAGTCTCTTATTAAGGAAAGACCCTTATTAAGAACAACTGACAATTGTGTACTCGTACACGTGCGCGCTCCAGCAATAAATCTAAACTTATACGGTGACTTATGAAACTTCGGAATACAAAACAATTTAGGCAACTTTTTGCAATCATCCGAACATTTTATACCAAATGACTTAACAAGTGAACAGTGACGGTCAACAATTTCACTGCTACCTTCCGAAGAAACAGAATAAGTTGCATTGACAGCAGGTACCAAACTGTTGCGATCGTTTTATACCTCAGCCATCTACATTTACTATTTGAAGTCTCAGATAATGGCAACATTTTTATCCCTTAACAATGCTAATGAATGAAAGTTACACTATGTTCTCCATGTTGTTTTATAGGAATTCCTTTGGATTATTTTATATAGCTATGTACACAAGTATGGCACCGCACATTGAGGCCCGGTTTAATTATTATGATCACAGAATAAAATCAAAGTTAGAAACATTCTTGACTTCCCCCTTCAATGGCATTTCCTATTTAGTTCTGCAACTTTGGTCTTCCAACACCTTTTCTTCTCCTTTGTTGCAAGACCGTCCCAAACTTCAGATTCTCCCAAATTCTGCTCCAACAGCGGCGGACAGAGGTTGAGCTCTTAGAATGAATGGGTAGTGCTCCCATGGGGGTCGTTGAGCATCTTTCGTAATGCTAGAAGATGTTGCTGCCCCCACCTTCGCCCGAGCGAGTGATGTTTGGTTTAGTTAATGCCTGGCGTCGTAATCTGATTAATCTCATTTGTTTTGTCAGTCGAATTAATCAAACGCCGATCGGCCACTAGCATAATCGCCGGATTTGTTCAACGTACTCTGGGGAATGTCTGTTTGTGTGTGGTGTGCGGTGTTTGACGTAAAGCAAAGTCAGTCACTGAAAAATCTCAAGTGTCTAATTGGCATGAGAAATAGGAGGGTGTAAAGAGCTTTCTTGTTTTGCTATGAGGTGACAAAACTGCATAAACTTATTGTTTCTAATTTTCACTGTATCCTTTCCTATAATTTCCAATTTCTCGGATGAATTTGTTTGATATGATATTTATTGCCTGATTACATAAGCAAAGACAACAGCATCACTGCATCTTCCATAGCTTCGAATAATACATTTATCAAAATACTGATTTGATATGCAACATACTGTCATCGACAGCTTCTATTCGCAAAACTAACAGTCGGTTACAAAAATGTCAGTAAATTCTAACTATTGTCCTTTGATTCTCTCTCTCGAAATAAAATTTTCGAGAACCGAAGAAGTCTCTCGAAACTCCGGAGTCTCCTCTAATTGTTTGTTTTTGATCGGGGCCACAGTGTGCGCAGCACATGGGAACAAGCTTCCTCTTCTCATATCTCTCTCTCCCCCCTCTTCTCCCTAACTTTACATAATCATAATTTACCATCTTTCTGAAGTGATAATTCACTATAACCGTAAATTGTCATTACGCTTTAACTCAAATGTTTCTTCCCGGAAGTACTACTTATTCTGTCTATTATATCTTGAACGAGCTCTCATATAATCACTTCTCAACAGTGGAGCAATTCACCATTTGTTATACGAATTTCTAGAAGCATAAGATATTTTGATACACTTCCTAAGTGACTTTCGTCATATAAGTTTCCTATTCATCAAGAGCCTGAAACAAATTTATCATCGCTTTATGATGATGAGCATCTAGTGTGTATAACCTCCTTGGTCAAAGGTTCGAACCCCACCAGGTTAGCTCAATCGAACGTTACTTCAATTCTCCCACAAGACATTCTTGTGTCATAGCCAAAACACATGACATTCTTGCTTTATTTTCGTGGAAAAATTCATTATATTTAGTGGGAACGATCGCGCTAAAAACATCGGCCTTCTTCTGCTTTTACTTGACAATGCTGGCACCAAACGTGGCAACAAAAAAGGCCCTCTATCGCCTCTTCTGTGACATTCCTTTTAGGACGGTGCTATGATGACAATAACGAGGCTGCTAATCCTTCCTCCATTCACACACTCGTAAAATGCTCTCTGTTTCCTTTGTTGTTCAACTCGGCACGAGTTCTTGACTTGCGCTTATTGTCGGCACTAAATAAGAAAACTATCAGTTTGATTGAAGCAGACGAAACAGCGCTCACAAGACGATAGGACGAGTGAAAAAATGAATCTTGAGTTTTGCTCCTGTGAACATTACGGCTGCTGACACTTCGTGCTTGAGACTATTTGTGATGTATAACATTATGTGTTAACCATTATGATAAAAGACATCAATTTTAATTATTAAACAACGTTAGTGTCAACGAGGGAATTGAAATAGCTTGAAATGAAGTCTAATGGAGGGGCGAATGAAAGGGTTTTCACAACTTCGTTCCAAGTTGATAGGAAAATGAAATATTACCTTAAACGCTGGAACGAACTAACGCAGCTGTCAAAAGCTAAAATGCGCATTAGGGTGATAATGATAGATTTCTTAGATAGCACCTCTGACCATAGAAATCTGACTTTCCGCTTTGTTTGTATTGGTGAAACTAGACTGGCTACTTGTTGTTGCTCGAGTGCGCGCCGAACTGTCAATGTTGCCAGTTATTGAGAGGAATCTAATCAATGAAACACGTCAGAGTTGCAAATTCACGCTGTAAAAGGCGACAGAACGACATAAGTCCTCAATTGAAGAATCGGCGGCATCGAATAAGATGGCTACGTAATTTCATCAAAATGCTTTTATGCTTACTGTATGTGAAGAGAAATTATGATGACATTGAATCTTATTGAATTGAAGTACAATGACAAGTTACCTGTCCTCTCCCGTTATCAAAATCCTGGAAGACGAAATCGTTTTGTTACCGCTGACATGACAATGCATGTCCACGACGTGGCATTGCTTCAATCTGAATATTCGTTCTAGTCCTTTATTGTCATAGAAATGTCAGATTTTCAAATCTCTGACTATCGAAAAGAAACTGCAATTTTGAGCTTGTTCTGCGACCTCGAAACTTGTAAATATGAATGTTTTTGTCTGAAATTTGTGCTTTAGATACTCCGTTTTTGTGGTAGTGGCCTGAAGAGGACGTCTTGAACGATATGTAAATGCACGCCTGAATTATCATCAAAGATTGCTCTTCAAACATACACAGGTATAAAAACATGCGAGTAGATTTTGGGGAGATTTAATAACGTGAGTCCTATTTCATTATTCTGACTTTATCTCAAAAATATATCAGCGACTTAGATATCAGTGAAGTCGCCTTGAATGACTGAATATTTGGTTTTCATCCGTGCATGAAAGTTGTAATAGACCATCTAATGGTGGTTCATTTTTCAGTCCCTCCGAATGATATCGGTCCATGGGAAGGTGACGGATAATTTTTCAGCCATCTTCTTGTCAAAATCTAATTATAATTGCATCAATATGCGCTGATATTCTACTTTTTATGTAGACACACAAAATACCTTGTTAGATGTGGAGGCCGGAAAATTATTTACATATCATTTATTGTCATACAAATTCGGCTTCGCAGTCGTAATCGATTTTTGTCATGATACAAATGGGGTTTATGCGCTACATCTAACAATCAGCTCATAATCTCTTGTATTGCAACCTAGACATATAATAGCTGCAGATGAAGACAAGCCCATACCAGAATTCCAATTTAAGTGCTGTAAAATTCTGGAGGCAATTATCACACGTTTTGTCACATTCAGCGGGTGGCCAAACTTAATTTAAGCACCGCAGCTACAACCGTCTGAACCGAACATGTCTATATATTGCGGCAGGCCTATACAAGCTCAGTTAAGAGAACACTAGATAAATATCTCATTATTATTTGCATTTGATAACTACATTTTTTTTTGCCAAATATAGCGTATATTTATTAGACTATAGCATACATTACCCGGTAGCTATGACTATAGGCATGACTAGTTGCAGAAAATGGTGTTCTATTAGAGATTACACGGTAAATTCTTCCAACTTTGATGTATAAAAACAAATGCAAATGTGGAAAAGCACGTTCAGATAAAAATATGGCGCTAACTTATTCCTCCCGTACCTCAATGATAAAACGAATAGAAAAATTATCTCGTCAATCAACAAATATAGTATGAATATTCGCTTGCTTAATGGAAACATCAAAAAGTTAAAGGATTGTTTTACTAACAAAAATGAATAAGAATGATAACTGTAGATATTACAAAAATGTACAAATGTAACGTTAAAAATATCATTTAATGAATTAAAATACAAAATGTGTTGCAATATTTATCATTGGAAATCATTGAGCAGCTTTAAAATTAGATACATACACATTGTACCAAGAACATTGTCGCAGTGTAATAAGAGCGATGACAGGAGTGCCCATGTCCGCAACGATCGTAGTTGTGCGGGTGTTGATGTTATGGTTGATTTCTGAAGTGTGCTCAGGACAGTGTTGAATGCGCGCTGTAGGAAGCAAGGTTGACTCAGTCTCGGTCTCCGAGCCTGAATCGATGTCACGAATTGCTGCTAATTGGCTGACGTGTTTCAAGTTGGGCCGCATGGAGTTGCTTTCACTTTGTATAAATATGCTGTTCATCTCATCTGTAATTTCTGTCATTTGCGTTGAAAAAGGGTCTGGACCCAAAAAGTCCACTAATATAAAAAGAAGTTTTTTGATTTGTTGGCATTAAGTTAAAGAGTTAGAGGGAGAGACAACCTACGTTTTCAATATTGAAAATAATTGCTGAATAAATACATCTCCCACTAGCTGTAATTATATTTAGTCATTTAGATTTCCAATAATTATTCCTTATTTATGTGAATATATCAAATATGCAAACATCACAATTAAATTTAGTGCGATGAAATCTTCTCATCTATTTGAAATACTCATCATGTTACAGCTTATAGACTGTTTTCATGAAATTTAATACAAATTGGTTTCAGAAGTCGCTGTTTAATCTCCTTGACTTAGCAGTCATAATTGAGCATTAAAGATCAGTCTCTAAAACGGATTACAGATTACTTTTTACAGATTGTCTTAATATAGGATCACCTGAAGTAGATCTGTAATTATATTATTTTTTCATAATTGAATTTCTTTTAAAACAACTCCTCGTCAATGGATTCACAGACGGTTAAGAAATCCGTCATCGACTTTTCGATTCCGCAATTTCTCACTGCTGACCAGTGGACTTGAGGTGTGGTGTGAGAGAGCTGACGATGTTATTATAATGAAATCGTTGCGCACACATACCCAGAGCGAGCGGCGAGAAGCTTTGACGGATGTAGACTCCTTCTTAAGGATTATACTAAACTCAGAAAGACTGGGCGTCATTGAAGGTAGTGGCTGATTGTTTGTGTTGAATTAAGGATTTTATTTTATTCTTTAATGCAATCAGTCTACTCTTCAATACTTGTAGGCGCAACTTCGTATAGGATTTGTTCCGATAAGCTGCCTGGCGTTTGAAAATCCACTTAAGATGTTTGTCTCGCCCGCAACGTATTACATTGGCAAAGCGAACTCTCACTATAAAATGAAGTCAATCAATTCTTTTACCTGAATTTGAAGACTTTGTATTAAGCAGGACACGAATCTTTGTATATCGGAAGTCCAAAATCTGCATGTACACAGAAAAATAGACAAATGGTGTTCACACAAGATATGGATGTGTCAATATTAACCAACGGTCTGTTTCATATTTGTTGGGGGCCAATGCAGTTGACAAGGGATCTGAAAAGTAATCTATTGTCTTCGGTAGCGACAGTGCTCTGTATTTAGCATTGTATGCTGCCGGTAAAGCACATGATGCATATTGTCGCTAGTTTTAGTTTCATTCTAAATAGCAATATTTTGTTTATGGCAATATCAGGCATTATAACACTCGGTGCAGTATGTGATTACTATAGGGATTCGGTCCCGTGATTGACCAGAATTGCAAATAGGCCTGTGCCATTTTGAAGCATACACATGGTTAAGAGTATGAGTAATATAATGATAAATCTTTTGAAGATAATAGGATGTATAGCAAAGACTGCGGATTGTCAAAAGTCAGTATACAAGTAATTGGCATCAAGATTAACAAAACTAACATTCTTCGGTCATTATTTGTCATAATAACTTCGAGTCGGCGACTCTCGGCAATTACAGCAAAAAGTGACCTCAAATCTATACATTATTTATTACAAAATTTTTCGTTGTTTCATATTTTGACATTGCTGTTCAGTCCTTTCCATTTGATATTTGAACACTCATCTATTATCAGTTGAGATGTCAAATGCAACCAGTGATGCAGTCCTAGATTTATCAGTGGGGTAACGCTGCCTGGAATTTCGTAAAACACAGTTACTTAATAGAAACTTCATTATTTCTTTCTGTGCAAGCATCGGGGTAACGCTGCAGAAAATGAAAAACCAGTGGCATATCGGCGTTACGACTACAGCACTGAATGCAACTACCTATAAGCACTTTCGAAAAAGTAAAATGTCCCCAGAAATCATGCTTCGAATGCATACTTTATACTGTATACTTACTTTGTATACGATATTGTAAATGACAATGGTGGTCATATGAAAGAATTCTATTTGAACATCTCAATCCTGGGATTAGCTCGATCTGTAATCCCGCACATCTGTTTGCAAACATTCTCCTCGACCATTAATCAAAAGACAAAACGTCACGCTGAAACGCAAACATCTTTTGAAAAGGCTAGTTGTCCATTTTTCTCACGACGGCAATATTGAGCATGAGGTCTGCATGATGCTTTCACTGAGTGTGTGACAAATATATGTTTTTTAAGATCAATTAAATCAAATTCAAATCTGAGATATTTAGATATTTAAATTTAGGAATTAGCCAAATCATGACAATGTAAAATTAACTTAAGAATGCAATATAAAATAGTAATATTTCAATTTCTACATGTAATTTCATGGACTAGCTTTATGTTGAATATTTCTACAAAACACGAAAACAATTTTCATTGCATCGCTAGCAAAACACTTAGCAGTCTAACGATAGTATATGATATCAGTTCAGCGGAACAGCTGACAGGGAACAAATTACATATAAAAGAGTACTTTTGAGGGAATGAAGCTAAATTCATCAACAAAAAATCTCTGGCTGGCATTAAAGTCGATGAACCCAGCCGTTCGTGCAGTCATCTGCCGATCGTCGTTTTTCCCATAAAGAAATGATAGAAAGATGGATTAAAAGAATAGCTTTTAATCCGCAACTTTTCTTCATTTTCAGGTTTGGTTCAAAAATCGTCGTGCAAAATGGCGGAAGCGAGAACGTCATCTAGAAGCTTTCAAAGGCACATTTGGATCACAATTCGGAGGTCTAATGCAACCATTTGACGAAGCTGCTGGATTCTACAGCGGTTACTCTTCATACAATTCTTGGGCAGCGGCTGGAGCCGCTGCAGCAGTTACAAAGCCTCCCGGTTTCCCATGGCCTGGCTTCAACACGCTAAGTACTCCTCCTCAAACCAGTTTAGCTTTTACCAATCCGAGTCCTTCAGCTCTCACCTCCGCTTGTATTGTCGGTCCTCCAGGAATGGGAGCACCTGCTCCTGGACACTGTCCTCCCCCTGCACCCCACTGTGGCTACACATCAGCTGCTGGATCCTACTTGGCCTACAACGATCCTCTACGGGGTTTAAAACCACCGAAAACTCCTCAACAAGCTTTCGGGTATGCGCCTCATGCAGGTGCTCCGCCACGGCAGCCGACACTACCTTCATGTCAATACATGACAATGGCTACTAATGCAGCCGCGCACATGTAACTTTTAGTCAGTCTTTCCTCGGAAGACGAATTTATTCGACAAATGTGTCGCTCCCTGGTAATTTGTAAATAGAGTTTACCAATTTGAAACGCCTTGCATCATCAAGGTGGCATTGTGTATCACTTTTGACTTTGAAATATGCATATTTACAAAGAATTAAATCTGTTATAAGGAGGAATTCATGTTTCTCGTCACCTAAAAGGCTTGCTAGCTGTGTGAGTTTGTGATAAGTTTTTAGACATCAGACAAAGTTGCGTGACAAAATCTAAACGAATGTTCTCTCAGGTAGATACCCACAGACTTAAAATTTCAAACACAAAATTCTTCTGACAACCGCAGACCGTAAACCTAGCGCTTTATCCTTCAAAATTATTAGCGTTTAACGGTCAAAATTAACCTACCGGCTGGAATGGCTGAGCAAACTGATGAAGCAGATACACAACGTGCAGTCTTGGAGTTAGCACGAGGTCACACCTGAAACTTTCACATATGGCATTGTGCGACTGCTGCTAGGCAGCACCTCTATCGAATTAGATCGCTTGTCTTTCACAAATAGCTTGAATAAGATAACCCCATGTATTTCCAATGGAGAAATTGGAACATATTGATTATAAACACGCTTTTATTCAGTTAGTGTCTCTAAATTAAAGTCGAAGATTATTTTTTCAACAAGATTTGTATATTAAGAGGCATCTACAGATAATGCTCTTTCTTTGACTAGCATTCTTTCTTCATGAGTTGATAATGATATGAGTTGTATATAATGAGTTGACAAAATTTTTATATAAATTTTAAGAAATATGTGCTATTTCTCTCCGGATAGATGTCTCCATACACTTTCACTTCGCTGATGAACAACCACTCATGAAAGAGATGAGTCTCTATCTGAAATTGATATACTTCCCAGTGAAAAAGGTTCTAGTAAAATACTAGCATTCTCCTGGTACAGAGAATTTTTCTAGCACTTACTAATTTTTTTGAAAAGTTATCAAAACATGATAGTTTTCATTATTAAGTATGTGATTTCCAAGCGTTTGCATCAGAAAATGATTCTAAAATGATAGTTACCAAAGAGCGTAATCTTGGCATTTTTATGGAATGTGTATTGCTATTTTGATGGACACAGGTTCTAGCAAAATGCTAGTGCTATGTGCTAGCAAATTACTAGTGCCAAGCACTTTTTTCACTGGGTTTTTATATACAAATCAAAAGTCAAAAGGTTTTATTGCGAACTTGCGGTTAACATAAACATAGTGATTTCATTTTAAAATGAAATAAAATTAAATATGACGTCACGAGGAATGATCGCTGATGAGAAGATGAGGTTGATGACTAAGATGTTCAAAAGCAGAAGACTCATGTTGAAGAAAAACCTCATCGAAAGCAATGTGGTCAATGACTCAATAAAATCGTGTTTATAGCCAATATGTCCCAATGTCTCCATTAATTACATGTAGTCATGGCGTTATTCTATCCAAGCTACTGATGAAGGAAAAACGAATCTATTTCGGCAGAAGCAATGCTTTGTATCAGTCAAGAGGTGTATAATGCTATGTGAAAGCTTTAGGTACAACCTCGTTCCGCACTCAACTTCGTGATAGCTCACGGACTAAATACCTACTCTGCGCTCATTGTCTCTTGCCGTGTAATTTGCTGGTTTAGGTGTCATTCACTACGAAAAATTTCGCATGCTGCTTGCGATGTAAGGATAATCCGCATTGAACTTGGTCCCTTGTATTCTATGGATCAATAAGTAAAACTGAAGTAAATATTTGTGATGTAAGTATTATATAGAAATTGCCTTTCAATATTTTCTATCACGCATCATCCTGATTGAAACCTCAATACAAGCTTGGTGTCTATCTGTGCTCACAACTCAAACCTCTCAAAGTCATGTCTACATTGTAATGAGAATCATGAATTGCATGTCGTCTTCTAGACATTGTTAATTACTTTATTACACTGATATCTTGTATAAACACGCAAGACTGTTTATTTTCAAAAAGAAAAGTTTGAATTACTAAGCGAGATTTTGAAATTATGTTAAAGCAACGGCTGATTTATGTAACTAGGAGGAAAATGCAAGTGCAAAAGTTTCAACAAAGAAACCTTTTGAAAGTGAAATGACAAAACCGTAAAATGAAATTAGCAATCTTGAAACAATAACAAAAGAAAATCAGTAAAAATGTTCATTCAAATATTACATTTTTTGAAAATTCATGTGCTGTTCTCTGTGATTCTGTTTTTATATAACGTTTCTTTACTAGTTCGATAGCTTATCGCTACAGATAACATCAGACAATGTGCAAAGGTTTCAACGATTGTAGGATTTCTCAATTGCCAGTAAATTGTATGCGCCGTGACTTTTAAAACTAGGCCAAATATTCTCAGTGCAATTTTACTGAGCGCAATCACTATAATAATGACATAATGAACCACACGCCTCCTCAGAGAGCTAATCAAGCCCCTTCACTTGATCCTTGGCAACTTGCTCTATCACTGCTGCAACAGCTGCAACCTCTAAATCACTCTGAAATCAATGCATTTTGCGAAATATTGACCAACGCAATCATAACCCTTTAATGACCAGCGTGTCATCAAAAAGATGATTTTAAAGTAATCACAAATGCAATTTGCGGCCGTTCTAGGCAGCATTCAAGGTCGGGAGTGGTACCATTGGAATCGCGCTGATCTCCTCTTTAATATGGTCACTTAATTGGGCACCCTTGGGTTACGTTGTGTTAATTGGGTTCGCGACGTTGTTCCAAAAGATGCTAGCCGATATGGAAGAAAAAGTTGCCACTTGGCATGAATTGGTTTATTAAGAACATACTACATTTAGATAGTTACTCTCAAACAGATGCTGTGAATCTGAGACTCTCTATATTGAGATGATGATATAATGTGCAAAAGGTTAGAAAAATGCTCAAAGTACGGAAAACGCAACTTCGGTCTGTAGCTCGCTAAATGCAATGAATGAATTGAAATACATTCATAAGAGGAAGAAGATGATGCTTTAACAAAGGAGACGGTCATGTTTGGATAGTTGCACGTGAGAATTCATTCAGTAGGCTTCTTTTCTCTGTAAGGACATTGCAACAACTATGGCCCATGTCCGCCCCACTCGTGCGGAAGCTGTCGGATAAGTGACAGGCATCAAGGTATTATTGCGAAACAGTTTGTGATAAAGGGAACCCTTTATTAATTTCATTTCCTTGAAACGCATTGAGAATAGAGATAGGCTACTATTGACAGCTGAGAGATAACTTCATAATCCTTAGTGTTTCATATACATGTACACAGGTTGTAGTCAATCCTCATAGAATATACATTTAATCAGTAGCGTATTTAGGGAGGAGGGCGTCGTTCCATGCCCCCTCAGGAATTAGTCGTAAGATTTTGCAACGATCCCAGTTACGAACGGTACAGGAGAATGATCTTTCAGTGCTCTAAAACATCTCTAGACTTATTTGCGATCGAGCATTGGAGAAGATCAATTAAATGGATGAAATCGATCGGATCAATCGCAAACATAACTTTTTAGATAACTTTATAGGCACATATTCTACAACATAGACCGGAAACTCATGAATACAAAGCCCATTTCTGCTTCATTTGTAACCTGCAGATTTGAATTACAATTTGGACTAGTATAGAACTACCAAAATTTTGAAATTTTTAGCATAGCTGTTTCTTTATATTTTTAACATAATACTTGACTGCGGAAGATGCTATAAGTATAGCATAAATATATCATGTATCAGTATAAGTTCGTATAGGTTAAATCAAATTTATTCAACTCAATTCAGCAAAATAAGTTTATTAATTTACATATACTATTGCATAATAGGCCATAGTTACAAATGAATATAATTTGTGCCCCTCCCCTTGGAGGAATTTCTGGATACGCCACTGCATTTAATAGCACCGTTTGAAAATCGACATATTTTCTCACCTACATGATTTTGTACTCATAAAAATTTGCGAAATCTGCCAAAATGTGCATCAGATTCCTAGTTACAGAGATTAAGTGGATGTCAGAAAAACAGATGATTTTCGAGAAGGCATTCGGCAAGAATAATTGTTAAAACCTTGTTGAGTAAATATTTAGCAAGCTTGCTACGTTTCATATATCCAAATGTAGACTGAAGCCAGGAATTACATTTATCGGAACATTTATGATAGAAAAGATTATTCTATTGAATCACTTTAAAGTGCATCAAAAATGCAGTTTTACACACATCGGTTGAAGAATACCTACTGGTCTAAATAAAGTGAATTGATTCCGATGACTCCAAGATTACATTATCAATGGCGATGACTTCTTTTCAGTTGCGGATATTGCCATCCATTCATGATTTTGGAAGGGGCACGTCCCTACTGACCGTTGCATATGCACAACGGTGTGTGAAACGGTTCACGACGGGCCCCAAAACCCCGTCCCACATCGAGGTGTTTACAGTAAGTTGTACATATCATGCTATTTAGCTCTATTTAGGTCAACCTTTAATAGAATAGCGAATTTGTGTGTGGTCCAAGGTAGACTTACTAACCGGCGACTTATGTATTTATTTTTAAGTCACCGGCAGTTTGAAATGAAATATTTTGAAATACTTTAGTACAAATATGATTCAAATTAAATCCACAATACATCTCTCCATCCTTGCTACGATTCATCATTACATATCATCAGACGAAACGCAATTTTGGATTGAAATTAATGAGCAAGATCAATTTCAGCCCTTTGATCTGGCTCATTATGATAACCTATTCGGCATCGTTTCTGATGTCATTCAAATATTTCTCTTCGGATGTTTGTCCCACCTTTCATTGCAATGCACCGGAAGGGCGCAATCTTCGACAGTGACAGGAATTACGCATTCAGTTGACTTAGCTATTACAACGATTGGGTTGCATTCACTTCTTCCCGTCTCCCCTTTGAGCTACAGGCGAGTTGCCAAAGAATATTCGTTTCAGATAGCCAAAAATTTGATAGCCGTGTTTAAATCATTGGCATTCACACAAACTTGATGAATACCTTTAAAGAAGTAAACACAATTTGTTTCAAATTTTGGCAAACAAACTGTGGTATAAAATGAGCAACAATTCTGCTATATTTCTATGTATCAAAAATGATTTGTTCATCGGAATTTTAAACAGTTACTCGTCGATAGGCTGGTAACGGCGGTTTAACAGCGAATATCTACCTGACAAGACTCCAGAGTCCCTTTGAGGAACAAATCTAAATAACATATTCGTAGACCCTAATTGATAAAAAAATGAATCATCCGGTCATGCAATAATCCGAGTTAAAGGCACCACAGATATTCGTGTTCCAAAGTTGCTAAATTAAATTATTTTTCCCTCTTTCATTTTGAGAATAGTTCTGATATCTCAATTTTGACGCTTGATATGCGTTCAAAATTATTCGCTATTTATTGCTGCATTCAATTTTTATTTGATAATTGTGATACAGCTAGCAACAGCCAAAGCAGATTAGATTCGTGTCTCATTCTTCTTAAATTGAAATTCTCCTTCTGTTCGTATAACATTGAAATTTACAAAAATGCAAAAGAAATAGAAATCATATTAATGTCACCGGTTATTCAGACTAATCACATGTAAGTGTCATTGAAACCGAATGTGAGTGTCATTGTTTTACCGAATCGTCTTCTTAAAGAAGGCGCTGACTTTATATGTTGTCCTCTTTATTTGATACGCTAAATCAGTTGAAGCGAGATCCTTCCCATCATGTCGGAAATGTTGCGAAGTGGTGTCAATTCCTAATTGCAAGAAACCCACAATTAGGATTTTCGCACGATTTCAATTACTCCGATGATCAGCAAAATTTTTGAACGCTTGATTCTTTTGTCTTTATTGCTAGAAATTCCAGCGTTGTACGAACCTTTTCAACACGCATTTAGAAAGTTTTGTTCAACAAAAAGCGCATAAATAAGTATCCATTCCACGATACCGTCACTTCCTTTCTCGACTTGGGCTAAGCAATTAATGAAAGACAGGCAATCTGATCCGACAGGCGTGTAGAATTATAGAATAGTACAGTCAGGGTGCGCTATGTGAAAGTTTCAGGTAAAATCTCTTTTCTTGCACAACGTCGTGCTCACAGGCTACTTTTCCTATCTCAGCAAGATATTAATTAAAAATTCTTTTTTGCCGAATTACTAGGCTCCTGCATGTACCCTCGTTTTGAATCAGGTTGCATCTCTAGCAAACTGAAACATTCAAGCGACCTATTTCTATGGTCAGACTAGCTCCCGTACTAACATTTGTAGAGTCGTTATAGATACTCGCACCTGAGAACTATTTAGAACCACATATTGAACTTTCTTTGAATGACTACAAATTGAATATACAACAGCATGTCAAGATATTCCGAATAATGCAAGCTATTTGTAAAACATTGACCGCGTAAGAACAAACAGTGGATTTAAATCAATTCATCGCTGTATTTCATCCTGGCTATGCCCCCGTCATCTTTCAAGACCTTTTTCAACTATGCAAGAATCCGAGACGCAATGTCCTCAAACAACCGAGAGTGCAAACACTGAAACAACGATCAGAGGTTTTATGGCACAAGTTATTTGAAATAAAATGCCCTCTGAAATTCGAGGCATGAGATCTACTTCAAAAGCTGTGATCAACCACATAAAAGCACATCTACGAAAACAAAGTGGTATTGTGTACCAGCTTAATTGACTTTACTTCTTAACTTTCGCTCTTTCATAATCCCAGTATGCTGTATCAATGTATCAGGCGAGTCACATGCACCAGGGTTCGACTTGAGGAATTTACGGAGGGGGGATATAATTTGAATATATATCATAGTGTATTTCTATATGTTTTCTAATAGCTATAAGTATCCTCGACGTTGTACATGAGTGAATTACTTATTAAACAGACTTTACTTCTGATCGTGAGCATTATGTTCACTTATAAAAACAAGCTACACGTGGATTTCACATTGTCCGTCAAGTCTGAGGCTTTGACAGTTTGTTATCAATGCTGATGTCTATGTCACTAGCGCAAAAAATGTCGATATAGAACATCCTTTATCAAGTAAGTCACCAAAGAAACAACTTTTAAGATGACAGTCAACTGTGCTGAAGAGACTATCAAAGATCAAGCGTTTCTCAGCAAAACTTAAAATATAAACAGCTTGCAAGTAAGTGATATTTATTAAGTGATACTTACAATTGCCATAAGAATAAAAAATCTAATATTGATACTTAGGAAAACTTCGCAAATACTGTATTACCTTGAGAAAACGGGGACATTTCATCTACGAAAGAATCATCTCAGCTGATGTGCAAGGTGATTCAAGGTCAACATTTGAAATATTACAAATATTAACTCTAGTTTATGTATCAAAAAATTTTAAATAACTATAGAAGTGATGTTCTGAAATAGTATTAGTAATTCACAGTAAATTTCAAATAATGAGCTCATGTTTTGAAATTATCAGCTGACGATCTAAACGTGAATACCAACAATAATTAAAGTAAAATTACATAAGCCTACGCATGCAGACCTCTTCGCCCATTTTCTCGACGTATCAACAAAGATACACTAAATTTCGACGCAGGAAGTTGGAGATGGTTAACTAATTTAACATGCCTGTCTATGACATAATCGTCAGCATCAGTGGGTTTTCTAGTCATATCGTCACAGAATTTAATCCTTCCAATTTTGCCGCAAAGGATGAGAAATAGCATGGAAAGACAGGCAAACGTATTTTGTTAGGTGCATTTTTAGTGAAAATTCACAGTGCCGCGGATGAAGCTTATCCCCGTCAGGGATAAGATTTCACTAAGCAGAGAGGGGGATACAAACTGGCAGAAGGGGATATCCCCGACATCCCCACCGTCAAAGTCGAACCCTGACATGCACGTCAAGTATAGTGAATATATAATCAATGAAAAATGAAATGTGATACAACTCATACCTTTGAAGAGTGGTTGCATTGGTAGGAAGTTAATAATGGTACTGAGATTCCACTCAAGGCATTGTGTATCTTAGTGATTTTATTTGCTTTTTCAGCTGATATCTGCTATAACCTCTTTTACAATACTTTTGGTCTACTCAATTAATCGTGAATAGTAAGCTGATTTAGATTAATAATCTGTCTTCGTTATGCACTTTAAGTTCTTCTTGATTTTATCACTGCCGATTTTATACGTCATTCTGGGGTATGGTGCCTGTCCAGCTGACGATTCTTTGCCTACTAATTCAAAACTCACATTACGTGCGATGCAAATGTACATTTCAAACTGGACAGATTAAATGGATTCCTGATAAGCAGTTAGATTATAATCCTTCAAATAATTTCAAATTAGTATACTGCGAAAACAGATAGGAATTATTCGCATCTTTTGCTAACAACGCGCAAGGCAATAAAAATCAAAGCGAATGTTTTCAATTTGACAATATTGAATCTTCATAGCAAATAACAATATAATGAAATGAAATAAACGGTAGATTAAATTGCCATACAAGAAATGTGTGGCTGGCATGATTATGACAGAATACACTTTACGGGGATAGTTGCAATCAGGGAATATCTGTATTTCATTTTATAGGTAATAAGGTAAGTACATTAATATGCATTTGCACTCAATCTGATCAGTTAATATGTTCAAGGATATTTTTTCCACAAGCATTTGATCCAATAATGTACGAGTACACAAACTAAGAAGAAATTGCTGTGAATACTTTGAAATTATTCAAAAATTTTTAACTGCTGTTAATTATGGCATGTAGGACCTTCATGTAAATCAATTCTCTTCTCTTGATATCGAGCATTAAAGTTAGCACCGAAATCAAAAATAAGCTAGGAACATTTGGAGAAACTCGTTGGACTTGTCTTGGAGACAGGGAATACTAGCCAGCATGCAGACGCTAATTAAATAATTTCATAGTTAGTGAGCGGAAGACAAATCATGAAGATGTACTTGGGTGAGGTGAAGTCCTAAGATTCCGCGGTCAGTCTTACAAAAGCAGTAAACCTTGTGGATCTTCCCTTAATCTTACTCAACTTGTAAAAAAAGGAAATCTTGCAATGTAAGATCTTATAGTTTCTTACAAGATTCTGCGGCAGTTGTGTAAGATGCCAGCAGAAGATTTTTGGCATTTTCGCAAGAAATGCTGACTAGTACATAAAGTAAGTATGATAGGTAGAGTGGAAACTCCGCATTTATTAAATCCCCAATGTGTATACACTTTCGATTTTATTAAATGAGCTCAAGGGAGATACAGTCGGAAATGTTTCAAAATGTGAGATATACACATTTATGCAGTTTTGAGGAAATTACAACGGAATTGACTGAACAAAGCAGAAGGAAATGATATTATTTTGCAGATATTATTTTGTCATGACAGCCTTGGAGAGGTGATATTTGTTAAATTGGCAACTCGATGATCTGCTATTGCTTTCATGAATCAGAAATATGAAATTTCAGCCAAGAAAGCACAATAAGATGTCGACTGTTTCATGAAGATTTCCATTATAAAACGGATCATGAAATTCCCTTGATAATCAGCACAATTTCCGCTTAGCTAGAATGCTTATTAGCAAATATTCATTCCTTTGATATCCAACTTGCTGCATACTACTTATGTAGGAGAGTCATCTCAGTAGTATATAAATTGGCAAATTTTGACTTTTTTCAAAAGTGCTCAAATAATTTTTTTGGACCTCGGGAACGTAATCTCCGCAAAAAAACTGAATCTTTTGATACAAAAATTTTCACTGTATACAGATACTTTTTTGAGTCGACACCAAAGATATTTAATATTAGGGGCTAGATAAGAAATAGACGAGTTTTTACCTTGTGTGCAACGAAACCAGTGAAAATCAGCTGATATTGCATGGATTTGAAAATATTTGTAAGCGAGCAACAACTATTCCTTTCCATTGCCTCTTTTTAGTAATTGCAGAACTAAAACGCATTTTGATAATAAATCAACAAATTTTTATATGTATGAAAGCAACGTCCGAATTGCAACAAATAGGGCTGAAGAGTGCAACATTCTACTTTATCAGATGTCTTTCAAAAACGTCTTCAGATGTAAATAAGAGCACTGCTGATACATTTCTTTCAATTAGACTTTATTGCATTAATTATTTTATGGCAGTTGATTCTTAAATCTGAAGAGCGCATGTTATAAAGGAATAATGCAAATGAAAACCAATTGCTTCATTTTGAGATGAAAGCAGAGTAAAGTTCACCTGCAATTCACCAGATACATGACTAAATGACTTCTCTGAGCAGATTAATGAACCACGTCTTTATTGTGATCATGCAGCATGATTGCTTCTTTGTAATAAGTCCGGTACCTGGATATGGTTGTACACACACGTATATCGTTGCTGTGCCCATCGCAAATAAGATCTGATCAGATTTGCTAATAAGACTTAGCACGACTGATATTTTCTGGTCAGAACAAAGAAGTTGGGTCAGAACTTGTAAGATTTCCTTACAAAAGATGAGACCGGTAATACAGCAATTTAATGCAGTACTATCCATTTGGAAGAAAAATATTCAGTTGAAGACTGATGCGGTATAACTTGATAAACGCTAAACTCCGTCTGTAGAATTCATGACGTAAACAATTTCAGTGAGAATCCGAATATCACATTGAGGAATTGGCTATTAATAGGGCTCCCATGTCAACAACGCTCTTCCAGTTACGTTTACAAGCTGAAACATACAATATGGATCTATTGCAAATAATTAACAGAAGGCATTTTAGATCCAACTGGAATCGATCATCGCATGTCTGTCGATGTCAAAGATGTTGATAATGTGCATCGTATAACATACATATTGCTATATGTTGTTTGTTTTCATTTGCCTAAGCCAATTTTATATCAAATTTTCTGATAGTTCATATTAATTTTTTCTGTTGTATCATGTAATTTCTTACCACAGTATTATATATACACGTTATATTGTTGCCAAGCTTGGCAATCGAGTCTGGTGTGACCAGGGTCCGGTGCGATGGGCACAGCAACGATATACGTGTGTGTACAACCATATCCAGGTACCGGACTTATTACAAAGAAGCAATCATGCTGCATGATCACAATAAAGACGTGGTTCATTAATCTGCTCAGAGAAGTCATTTAGTCATGTATCTGGTGAATTGCAGGTGAACTTTACTCTGCTTTCATCTCAAAATGAAGCAATTGGTTTTCATTTGCATTATTCCTATATAACATGCGCTCTTCAGATTTAAGAATCAACTGCCATAAAATAATTAATGCAATAAAGTCTAATTGAAAGAAATGTATCAGCAGCGCTCTTATTTACATCTGAAGACGTTTTTGAAAGACATCTGATAAAGTAGAATGTTGCACTCTTCAGCCCTAATTGTTGCAATTCGGACGTTGCTTTCATACATATAAAAATTTGTTGATTTATTATCAAAATGCGTTTTAGTTCTGCAATTACTAAAAAGAGGCAATGGAAAGGAATAGTTGTTGCTCGCTTACAAATATTTTCAAATTCATGCAATGTCAGCTGATTTTCACTGGTTTCGTTGCACACAAGGTAAAAACACGTCTATTTCTTATCTAGCCCTTTATAGTATTAAATATCTTTGTATACTACCGAGATAACTCTCATATATAAGTAGTATGAAACAAGTTGGATATCGAAGACAATGAATATTTGCTAAATAGCATCCTAACTAAGCGGAAATCAAGCTGTTTATCAAGGGAATTTCATGATTCGTATTATAATGAAAGTCTTCTGAAAAAGTCGCGATGTCATTCATAGAGTAAGTATGTGTGGTAGAGTGCAGTGGCGTCTTCTCCGTACCTGCAAGGCCTTCGGCGCATCCTCAAAAATAATTTTCCAACAATTATAAAAATGAAAAGTGTCATCATTCATTTAAATTCGATAGCTTCTCGTGATAGCTGTGCACAGCTTTCCGTCTCAAAATCAGACGCTTAATCTCAAAGCTAACAGTTTTGCAGCACGTGCTCGAATCACAGCTGTTTTCTTCGAACAATTAGACGCACAAGATTGTCGTGTGATCAGACGGAGCACTGATGCTCAGACAGTGAAAGAGAGTTGTGTGTGTGTGTGTGAGGCAGCAAGCGCACGCGCCCGCGACAATATTGGTTTTCCCGATAGACATGATGCTTTGCCTTCTCCAATTTTTGCAATGAAATTCTACGCAATTCTTAATCAAGGCACGGTACCTAAATATAGTAAGTGAAGTGCAACCCAATTGTTCCTGGATTCGCTTTATGTCAGAGAGGCACTACGTCGACAGTAGCAGATGGCTGACGTTCAGACAAGACTGTGATCAGATGATGAGCGTTCTGTGGTTTCCAAATGTGAGATCATGAGTGAGATATGGAAATTTTTGAGGTTTTGAAAAAGTTTACAACGGAAATGACTGATCATGATTGTAACGCAGAAGGAATGTTGGCATTTTACAGATCCTCCGTGCTAAGACAGCTCTGGAGAGGTAATGTTTGTTTAATTAGCAATTCGACAGGTTGCAATATTACTTTCATGTTGAACTTCAAGAGTATTTTCTTGAGCGTGATCATATCACAGGCAACCTGCAACTAGCAGAGCAAAATCACATAATCAAAGACAATTCGAATGACTTCATCTAACTTTGAAATATGTAAATGGTTCCACATCACTATTCAGATTCAAGAAGTGAAACATTGATCTAGTGAATCATAAATTCATGTCGGTGAAAATTGAATTAAGAACATGAATTTCAGCCAAGAAAGTATGAATAACATCGCGATTTTTGCATGAAGACTTCCATTGTAATACAATTCACCAAATTCCCTTGATAATCAGCTTAATTTCCGCTTAGTTAGGATGCTTATTAGCAAATATCCATTCATTTTGATATCCAACTTGCTGCATTTTACAGGAGAGTCATCTCGATAGTATATAAATTGGAAATTTTGACTTTTTTAAAGGTGCTCAAATAAATTTTTGGACCACGGGAACGTAGTCTCCGCAAAAAACTGAATCTTTTGATATAAAATTTTTCACTGTATACTACTTTTTTGAGTCGACACTCTACCTATCCCCAGTAGCGTCGCCGGGGGGGGATACCGGGCGTGCCCCCCCCCCCGAGAAGGCGACATCGATAAGTAAACTCTCTCATTATAATTGGGTCCTGAAATTTAATTCTACAAATTTTTCGCTTTTTCTGTGAGATGTTCCGCGCTTATCCAATTTCTTGTCAATGTCAGTTACAACTAGCAACTAATTTAAGTCATATTCCAAGGCGTGCGCCTCTTAATTTCTGGTGTGGGAGGCGCATCCGATCCGTATTATGCACGTTTCCTCAATTGAGGAATCCTTTAACGACGTCCACACCTGCAGCAATGAATGAAGTTGTTTATCTGTTAATCAGATGAAGTCTTATCAATGGACTCTTCAGGAGTGACCATAATTGCCACGCCCGCCGGGATATTGACCAAAGAGCGACGTAATGATATAAACACTGATCTCCTATATTCCTTGAGTCAACTAACAGGTTGAGACAATAAAAGACAATGCTTTATGATTGATTGCTGAAGCAGGACAGGTCTGCTGTTTCATGTAGATAAGTGCAGACTTTTTCACAAGCATAATCCGTTATGTAAACATTGTGTTTCTCATCTTTCTTTCATGAACCTCTTGAGGAATAGGAAATTGAGAAAGTTAAACTTTTGACATACATGTAAAATGAGTTCTTGATAATTAATGTAGGCGTAGTCGATGGCATCTTAGTCATCGGTCAATGTATCAATGCTGTACTCGATGTCATCTTTTTCATCAGTTCATTTCATTTATTCTCGCCTTTGACATCAAACGTTCGCTCTGAAATTTCTGTTTAAATCACGTCTTTTTCATTGCTTAGAATGAAGAGAAAGACATTTTTTGATTTTGGCATCGAGTCGAAGCGTCCTCGATTGGATGCTGGATAGCACCAAATCAGTGTCTGACGGAGGTGATCAGAATAAGCTGTGCTATTTTTTATCCATATGCGTCTGCTGACTTCAACATGATGAAATGCAAAATGACAGGGAATGTTGATATCGCTGTGATGGTACATTACCATAGTATGTCAAATTGCTATAACTGCTGCAAAATGTATAACATAGATTGCAATACTAAATAGAAATGATAGGGGAAAACAAGAATTGCGTAACATTTATCCTGCCCCCCCCCCGAAAAAAATTCCTGGCGACGCGCCTGCCTATCCCTACTCTATGGTTACCACTCTGCCTAAATACACTTACTCTATGATACAGACACTTCTTTGACTTGACACTCCATGCTTGCACCTGGTTCCTTCTGCTCTTCAAATAACAGCGATCGATTGATTTCCAGTCAAATCATAGGACCACAACAAAACCATCCAATTGTCGCCAAGTTGCAATTTCAATTATATGTCATGGAGAGGTTCACACATTCATATTTGGGATAAATATAGCTTGCCTATTTTGAAAATGTGACTTCAGTGAGGAACAACGGGCTAATCCTGGAGAGAAGAAGAAAATTTCTGAATATGAGGCAAGCACTTTACATATTCTTGAAGAATTTCTTCTTTCTATAAGAATTTTTGATTTGTGAGCAAGCGAACTTCATGAAACAAGTTTTGTTGATCTGCAACTGATTTTGAGTGCATCAAGTTCATTTAATAAATTAGAGAGTTATCGGGAGATAGAAAAACGACACCACATGATATGAGACTTTGTAAGCGTGTCCAACTCGGATTTTTCATTCAAGCGGAATCATTGTATCCCATTTTTTGCAAAAATCTGCGCTAGACCACACGAAAGGTTATTGTGGTCTACTACGGAACACGGTGGTGTGCCGAAGTTGTTGTATTTAGTGTTTCAGATGTGGTCTAGTGAATTTTTTTGTAAGGAGTGACAAGATGGTATTTATTGCTCCGTTTGAAAAACAGACATTCAACACTAAACAACGTCCTATTTCATGTGTTTCTGTTAAACCCTCAACATATGGACATATTAGGGATTGCAATCGCGGGTATGCCGCAGGTTTTACGTTGATCCCGAAATCTTGGGATTTTACTCACGGGATTCCGGAGATAACTTCTAGGATATACCAGCTATTTTGATAGTAGAAATTAGGTATTGAACTGTTCAGTTTGAAAATTGAATGTATCTTTGAATGGCCTAAGTATTGTTTGAATTCTAATTTTGCTCATTGAATCTCCAAGCTAGTATCTCATACCGCATACTGCAGTTTTGTCGCTGCATGTTATTGGTCACATTTGTTATTTGTGCCCTTCATGCAAACCTATTATTCTCCTTCAATGGATGTTAAAAATAATCTGGAATTTGAAATTTGCACAGGGAATAAGCTCAGAATCAGCATCCGTCGATAATTTTTCACAAAAATTGAATGTAGCTCAAAAATGAAAATCAGATTTTTTTTAAATGTGCTGTGTTTTTTGCGAATATAAAGCCTAGACAAATCCTGTACATAATAATGATATACTTGTTTGAAATTGCTGCAGTCCTCAGAATTGAGTTTGTGACCTACCATGAACACACATACAAGTTGCGGTAGGGTTGTTTCCTATAAGCTACTTAATAACCTTGTTGCATAACTTACCGTACAACCTGTAATCAGGGATGAGAATTTTCCGAGGATCCTCTGAAATCCTTCCGGCGGCCCCAATAAGTCTACTTGATGTAGGCCTATTCTTGTTTGTATCTGGGACCCCTTGAAACATGAATTTCCGCTGTTGAAAGTGAAATGAGGCCCCGTTACCTCATTCTTATCCGTTCATGGCAATCGGTTTCTCAATCCTCTCTTTGGTGGCTGTTTACGTGTTAATTGAGCTGGTGCTCTTTTGGAGTTAGAGGATGGCGGTCATTTTTTCAATATCTCCGCCTCTAAGTGTCAAGAAATATTGTCCGATCCGATACCGTACATGAATTTGCTTATTTGCTTCTGTCGAAGAGTTGTGTCGACATCAATTGATTCAAGCTAGACGATTATTTCATGATTTTATTTTCAATATTTGAGGATTTCAGGTGTGAAGTTGTTTCGATTATAGAAAGATAAGTCTGTGATATCATCACTCGTCAAAGTGAGTGAGTTTAAAGTCGGAAAAACCAGGCCATAATTGGAATAATTGCGACATTGCCTGGTGGTAATTGCGACTAAGTGCGTTTTCACATAGTTGTAGAGAATAACATCCCGATGAGAGGTTGGGAATGGAAAAAGAAATGACCGTGATGAATTGCACTCCTATTCTATTTTTGTAGAGCAACTGATACTGATAAGGAGATCTCATGGGCCTAATCGATATCATGAACAGAGACCTTTCACGCATTAAATATGATCTAAGCCTATATGTGATTGCAGAAGTGATGTCGTTCACTATTTCGGTAGTTTTATGTCAAAATGATATAACAAATGCAATAAGTCACTTTATAGTAGGTATATGACAGGCGCATTTTGATGTCGAATAGGCCTATTTTTAAGTAGGCTGCATAAACGTAGTGCTACAAATGATCTACGTTCAAAAATCATAAGATGGCGTATTTCATGAAATACAGTAGAGAAAACAGCATCAAATCGGCGCCCTAATTATCGCAAACGCTTATCGTTCTTAAAGGACGTAAAGCCTTTCCTTTGACTGACCCCTGAAACTGCGTGTTTTGTTGCTAATTAATCAAAATCCTTGAACTATAACCTAGCTTGGCTTGGCCACGGAAAAAGGTCACGTTGCTCAATTTATAGAAATCAGTACCGCTGCGCTTCATGTGACGCCGGTAGATCTATCGCATGCTTTTTAGAGGTCGAATGATGTCTAGCGGTGGTCTAAGTTGTTCAACTGTCTGTGTTAACCAGTGAGTTGCATATACCCGGATGGATATTGATTATATCGGCCGCTGTCCCCGCCCCGGCCGGTTTCCAACCCTCTGTATATTTCAATGTCAACAATTTTCGATAGTCGCGAAATACAGTTTTTTATGCTGCAGTTAAGTATGATTAGACACGTATATTAATGGTTAAGTACGCCTTACGCATAGTAAGAGTGTAAAATAAGTCACTTATTCCTAAAATATCATCTGATAATATAAAAATCTTCACCATTTGAATTGAGGAACTCAATAGACTCCTACTCATACTGGATTTTTTAGAAACTTCAAATTACTTCACAGTTTTGTCATATCGCATGATCAGCCAGACTTCTCTTCATCGATCATACACCAGCTTACTTTGCCTATTCAATCTTCTCACATATCTGCATGTGCTAAGCTAACGTACTTTCGTTGTGCAGATGCTGAAAAATATTTCTGACCTCAGCCGTAATATATACAGTCGATGGCTTTGTTTCACTAAACTATTCTTCATTTCATATTATTCTGACCTGTAGTTCGAGTCATTTTGCGATCCTTCAGACATGTCTGCTTTTTACCGAATTCATTTGATCAGCCCGGGTATATTATGCACGTATAGTTGCGATGCAATTTTGCACGCATTTGTCAACAATTTGTTCCGGTGATTAACCCTTTTAACCCGGTGATCTGCCCTCTCTGATAGAGCTCCTTCCGTAGGGACTTAAAGCTTCACTAAATTCCGTCAGCCAGGCAGAAATTATGTTGGGTCTGACAATTCGTTCAAAAGTTTAATAATTCAATAAAAGCAAAATGGATGAGAGGTATATGGATAGGTGTTGACCGAACAAAAATGCCATGTAGCCCATGTGTAACATGAAGATTTTCTATGAATAGCTTGATGATAGGCCACTAACAGAGGGTGGCATCAAATGAAATCCTGTCATGTCTTATCATCTCTGAAAATAATAAGATACTTTCAAAATAAATTTCATTTTTTTTTACCGAAACGATAGCAGCAAAAACTCCCCGAGTAGTTTTAGGTCGAAGTAATATTCCAAAAGTAAAATGCTTAAACAGACTGATCTTCGACGTCCAGCGCCTTCGTTGGTCGATCTTACAATAGCGTTACGAGCCAAGCAAGCCGTGTGAAGATACATGAAGAGTGAGTGATATTAAGAATTGTGATGTCTGTATGAATGCATGTCTAATTGTGAAGTCAGATTGTAGTGTGGCAGTTCATATTTCCTGTTTATTGTAGGTTTCAAGTGTGTGATTGCTTTGGCTTCTGTTATTGTTGTGTCTCGTGTGTTGAACAGTTTGCTAATGAGACCGACCTGAAAATTTCCGATGCTGCCCTCTCCATTGTGTTTATCTTGCAGATGTTGGTATAAGGCAATGGTGATGCTTTTATTTTCTATAGCTCTTTTGTGTTCTTGATGTCTCGTATTTAGCATCCTTGCTGTTTTGCCGATGTAAAATTCTCCGCAATCTACACATATGTACTGATACACTACAAAGCGGTTTCTACAAGTATATTTACTGTTTACTAAGTCCTTACAAATACTACAGTCGCAAGATTTATTATTATTAATATTTTTTAGAAAAGACGCTGAATTACAGCCATACTCATTTGTCAAACTTATTGGTAAGCTATACTTCTTAATTAATTTATTAACCTTACGGTTGCAGCGCTCAGTAACATACGGTAGCTTGAAATTTACATTCCCATCTTGACGTGCTTTACCTTGCTTCCTTAAAATACTTATATTCGTATCCTTTTTGTTGTAGCCATTATTTTCTAAGATATTTTCAAATTTGGAAAGGTTCTCTTTTCTGAGTTCGGGGTCATTGGACCGTTTGCTTATAGTATTAATGCTATTCCTTACATAGTTAGACTTTACATGCGCAGGTAAGAACGAGTCTTTTCTAAGAACGATGCCCGAATGGCATTCCTTTTGATACCAGGAGTACTCTAAATTCCCCCCCCCCTTATGCGAATTTGAATATCCAAAAAAGGTAACTAATTTTGTGGTTTTGGTGCTTCTATTGAAAACTTGATATTAGTATTAATAGACTCGAAAGCTTCTCGAATTGACCTGAAGTGGTCTTCATCGTATTCTAACGGACCGATAATAATGTCATCTATGTATCGCTTGTGTAGACTTGGGTTGAAATTTAACTTTTATAAAGCATTAGTTTCTATTTTATGCATAAAAATTATTGCAAAAGGCGGTGCCAAATGGCATCCCATAGGAACGCCTCTAATTTGCTTATAGATTTTATCATTGTATTCTATTTCATAATTGTAGCAAACAAATCGTAGTAATTTTTCTACGTTTTCAATATTTATCCCAAAGTTCTCAATTTTATTCCAATTATTTCGCAAATGTTCAATATTATATTGTATACCCACTGCTAATGGAATGCTTGGGTACAAGTTTTTTACGTCAAGCGAAATAAATACGTGGTTATTATTGATGCTACCAAAACTGTCTAGAGCTAAAATTAGATCATCAGTCTTAGTTAGATGTGCCGGAACAAAACTTAGGGCTTGTGTTAATATTTTTGAAACAACCCAGTCTATTTTCTCAACCGGTGTGTTGTTGACTGAGGCTATCGGTCGAACCGGAAAACCCTCTTCTGACTTTTCTTTGTGATCTTTAATAAAAGTAAAGAAGTTTGCTGGATTACTCCCTGTACTTATTAACCTCTCGCTTTGAGAGAGTAACGGACTGTCCTTAATCGCGGTTTTTATTAGTTTATTCGCTTGTTTTTCGATGGCGTCTCTTTTACTTTTTTCTAGTATTTGGTAAGTACAGTCGAGCTTGTCTATAACGAACTTGCCTATAACGAAAACTTGTCTATAACAAACGATTGTCAAATTCCCTGCAATATTTCTATTCTACATGGGTTAGAAGAACTTCCTTATAACGAACTTGTCTATAACGAAAACTTGCCTATAACGAATTAAAATCTATATCCCTCCGAAAAAAATAACGAAATAAACCATTAAATTTGAAATAACAAACTAAAAATTCGTAAAACGCCGTAGTATCGAGCTACAGACCTATAATCCCTTGGCTTTGTCATGGATGCGCTGATCAATTACGCACTGACTCTAGTTTATCCATGTCTCAAATATATATCATCGATCGTGACGAAGATGATGTCTCGTTCGTATTAGAAGATCAGGAAACTGAAGAGCATCCACCGGTAACTTTACGCACAGCAGTCGAAAGTATTGCACTTCTGAGAAATTTTCTTACTGAAAAGGGATTACCACTTGACTATTTGGAATCTCTTGAGCAACAAATAGTGAAAAATGTGCGTAAGTCGAAGCAAACGCTGATAACTGATTATATGGTAGTATAGGCATGTTTCCATCACCGATATCACTTTTGTTGCAAACCTGATACACTACAGTAATGTTATTCTGTAATACAGTACATACAGTATGTTAGATCATATTGTTCGTTTTTCCTGACCAAAATACTTAGGTATGAAAAGATAGCGCAATCACGACGGTATAATACATGTATTAATAAATTGCAGACACAGTGATGAGCTAATGCTAATGATTTAATCAAAACTTCTCTATAACGAAACTTGCCTATAACGAAAATTTCATTCGGTCCCTTCGATTTCATTATAGACAAATTCGACTGTATCTTCATCTTAAAGAAAAGCTTCGTTCTTATCAATGTAGTCCTCAGTTTTACAGAGTACGAATTGATTGGTTTTATCCGACCTCACGCATTGTAGATCATTTCTATTTAGAAAAGCTTTAGTCGTTTTACCTTTTTTATTTATATAAGATTTGCTTTTTCTAAGTTTTGCTGTTTCGCGGTCTAAAATTCCTTTTAGATCATTTTCAAAGCAAATTAACTTATTTTCTAATTCTTCGCCCTACAGACCTACCATAAACAGGAAATATGAACTGCCACACTACAATCTGACTTCACAATTAGACATGCATTCATGCAGACATCACAATTCTTAATATCACTCACTCTTCATATATCTTCACACGGCTTGCTTGGCTCGTAACGCTATTGTAAGATCGACCAACGAAGGCGCTGGACGCCGAAGATCAGTCTGTTTAAGCATTTTACTTTTGGAATATTACTTCGACCTAAAACTACTCGGGGAGTTTTTGCTGCTATCGTTTCGGTAAAAATCATTATGATCTCCCCTCGTCTGGTCAATTGCGTAAATTTTCATTTTAAACCACCATAGAGAATAGGGGACAAAAAAATTTTCCTCCGCCAAGGAGTTGGTGAGGAAAAAATTTGTTTCTCAATCATTTTTCGTTTATCTTCTTCTAATAACCCTCAGTATATTTTTCTGTTGACCGTCTTGAGTCATAGAAAAAGCACATCATTTGAGATATCTTCTTTAAGAACAATTACAATTTCGTACTTCATTCGAAGTTTATGTTTCACAAGACATTTCTGAATGTGAACCTTGGAATGGATGATCCAGATTTGCCGAGCATTTTGTAAAAAATTGCAGTGAAACTGCATTCCACTAGACACGATGTCGGTATGGATAAGGAGCTTTCTTGCTTTTGTTGTTAGGCTTGGATATTGCTCCGGCGATTGTTGTTTTATGTCGATTTATCATTATGTCGATGAACGACTCCAGTTCCAGATCGACATGTTGGGCAAAGAGCATTTGGTTTAAATAAATCTAAAACGAGCCAACACTTGAGAAGTATCTGCATTTCATGCGCATCCAGATGAAGACCGAATCCTTCATGCAGAATTACTCTCAGTCAGTCACATGCTTGTGGTACAGATTTGGCTTTCAATCTCTCTTGATGTGCTGTAGGAAGATGATGCAGTAATTGTTAAAGATCAAGCTCTTCAATGGCATCTGATAGGAGCTGACGAGCATTCTGTTTTATGAGACCAATATCAAGCGGTGCATTTGCTGAGACAACTTTGAGCGATCAGAACGCGAAAGAGCTTCATCGATCTACGAAGAAGACCACTTGTCAGTAGATTTACAATTTGAAGCAAGGTAAGCAAGGCGAACCAAAGATCGCAGACCCAGACCACCATTGTGGAGGCCAAGTTGTATTTGAGTCCACGTGTTTTCTGTTAATTCTAAGCCGGCAATCTCTTCAACAGAGCGTCTGATATCATCAAAATTTTGGAAAGATTCCTGTGTTGTACATTGATGGTGTTGGAGGGAAAATGCGCCAGCTTGCAAAATGACCCACATGAGCGAAGAAGGAGCAAGACTCTGTGGTTAAATTAAAGTTGGTTTACGACTCAGTAAGATGAGAGCCGTCTGTCGACGAGTTTCGATGAAGTCACTGATATAGCATTTGTCTCGCACAGGTGACTCGAGAACTTTCCTGTTTGGGACGATCGATCATTGAAGAGAAATACTGTATATCACGTTTTTAGAATACTTCACATTGCGATTTAAACTTTTAATCCAAGCCAAGATGAGAGTCTTCGATGATCACGAAAGGTTTAAGAAGATTTTCGCCTTGTACCACATAAAACTCCGTCGTCCATGTACCTTACATGGAATATCAACATGGGCAATTGATTATTGCTGGCCAGGAAGGGGCGATTCCATGCAATTGAAAACAGAAAAGACCGACGGGATCTCCCTGTTGAAAACCAAACACCGAACAAGGTGTTGTCATCTTATGAGGTCTTAGGGATCTCATCAGTTCTTAGGGATATTGAGAGACATGCTACAAAAGAGGGAAAGGGAAAAGATCCAGTCATGAAGACACCACATGCTGATGCATTGCAAAATGAACAAAAAATATCTAAGAACTGATGAAACGAAAATATTCATTAGAAAGATGTCATGGCAAGGATCTGAAAAGTCTCAAGAATGCGGATGCGAATCCGATTGTTCTTGTGGATGAAAATTCGAAACATGCTGATCACCGATCGACTTCATGTGCATGCATTCAATCAAGCATTGAAATCATTGACTCGCTGGTTCTTGCAGACAGCATTGCTAAATTTTGTCTGTTGTCTGTCAACATCTTTGATTTCTGGTTATTCAATTGCTTAAAGCGTGAAGTGGTTGCAGCAAAAAGGCATGTAGAGGTGCGTTTGTAGACACGTGCAACTATGTTGTGGACATTCCATTGCTCCCACCTGCAATTACATGTGTAGATGCTATTGATACTAGATTGTGTTGACATTTTGCGAGGTTGCTGCAGCCAAGCGTCCATGAAAATATTGCAAATGAAAATGGCTGCGGACACTTAATAACGAGTGTCAGTCAAGTTGAATGAAAGTGACTTAAGCTAGCACTTTTGCTGACACTCATAGGATGATAAATGCCATGATCGGAACACAGTGACCTGACTTCTTGGACACTGAACTTGTTCTTGCTAAGATCAGTACATTTTTCTGCATCATTCGTCACTAAATTGCGATTATCTAGACACTGACGGGTGACGCATTGGCACAATTACTGAAGACGTGTATGAATATCGACTCCAAGATGAACGCTCACTATGCTCATCCATTCATTGGATGGCACTGTGAAGGAATGGGTGTCAAGTGTAAATGCTTCTGCAGGTCTCTCGCAATTGTCTGTCTCATTGATCGATAAAGTTTCAGTAGCAATTTTCATTGAGTGTCAGCAGCTTTTTAATGCCAAACATAAATGCGCTCCGCGATCTGATAGAATGTGACAACAACGAAGTTGCACGTCTAAGCGCACCTTAAAAAACTCATCAATGGGATACGCATCCGACTTTTCCAAGTCTTAATCATATCGTGAACGAGTTATGAAACATACTCTTGTTTGTCATAGTCTTATTTCTTTCACTCAAAATGTGCGTATTTCTTTCCTGAATATGCTTTACTTTTGCTATTTTATCTTTCAGCCTCCGCAGAACATAATCCGAATTGAATAATCCTCTTGAGGTATGTTGCACTTGATTTTTGACGAATCATGTGATTTTTCAGCCAGTCATTTTAATCTCACTACTTTCTACGTCAAAAGCTCATGCAGCATAAAGAGATTTATTATGAACTCAGTTTTAGTTGGCATGCGGCAAAATATGGTTTTAGAAGAATTAGTGTGTATATTTTAAGCGCAATAATTGAAAGTTGATATTTTAACAACAGAGGTTGTATATCAACATTTATTTTTAAAGGAGAGACACTTAGGCTCTGTATAAAGCTAATTGTTTTTTCAGTAGGCTGACTGATGGCGATTACTTACTCGCGATATATTTCAACCTGGTAAATCACACTACCGTGTTGACCATTATAAGTAGTACAAGTAATCACAATTTTTCAATCGTTGGTGATTATTATGCAGAGCTCTTAAAATCCCGTCATTTTTTACACCTCGTCCGTCCCTTTCGTTGCCATCATACTACTTGCGGTTGGCCACTTGGATTAGCTCTCCATATTACATCTTTTTGTTGAGTGTGTGACTTGAGTATCTGGTGTTGCAGTAATAAATCAATTCCCTGGATTGTGAAAATTGCAGTCCATCGCATACTATTTCAGGCTGCATGTCGATGGCAACTTGCAAATTTCAATAGTTCAATCAATATTTCGCCAGGTGTTACTGTATCATGTAGCGAGATACAAACATGGGATTAACAGCGCAGGCGTGCTGATGAGACTTGAAATGAGTAGAGGCAGCGCTGTCCACGTTCGGCTAATTTTCGTAGGCTTGTGCGAGCGTGTTTGTAATTTTCCGTACTTTTTCTATCAACATTACCTAGCTATTGATTATTGGTGATCATCTTTATCTTATAGTTTGTTTCATATTGTTAGGTCAGTGGTTAACATCGGAAAAACCTATGGTAACAGCTAAAAGTACTTGCTCTTCGCTTTGAAGACATGTCAAAGCTGATACCTACATAAACTGTCAGTTCTCAGGTGGGAGGATATTTTCAGCAATATTATCAACTCCTGTATTGATCTGACAACATCAGTGTATCGAATTCTAGTTATGTTCTGAATTCAAGGTTACATGTAAGTGCTTATCGAATGTTTTCTTTTTTTGCAGTCGTTGGCTAACCGTCTCTTCCAACTGATGATAATTTCAAATGGCGGTAGATAAGCTTTTAGTTACTTCAGGAGCCTTGTTCCTACTTGCCGACATTTTTGCATTGGTAGCGCTGCTGGTGCCTAATTGGATATATTGGGATGAGTTGGGTAAAACAACTTATGGTTTAATGAGCTATTGTCACACATTTCCCTCCGATGAAACTATTTGTTCCAAATTCGACAACCGCCAACATCCGCAGTGGCTCGTGGTATTCATCTTAATAATATTGGGTATTCTCTGTCTGCATATCACGATTGCATTACTAGTGATATCTCGATGGAAACGCGAAGTGATTTTCTTTGCCAAGTGGTTATCGTTCACAGCAAGTGAGTATTTCATGCATAATGTAGCACTGAGGATAATGCTTTCGTACCAAGACAAAACGAAGTAATTAAGTTTTAGTATTTTCATCTTATTTGAGTAGTTGATTCGATGCTATCGTTGTAAAATGCAGTAAATAATGCATTAATCTAGAGACTTAGATTATGTTTTTCTTCAAAATGGCATTTCATACTATTAGTTATCACTGTTTCTTCTCTAACGGAGCAGCTTTCACAGGAGCTGAGCGAGTTGGGCCGGTTTTAGCAAGGGCTGTAAAGTTGGTGTCAGTTACAACTGACTGTAAATGATGCGAGATGATAACGCAACGCTATTTTATGCAGAATAACATAATGCTGTCATATGATACAATATATGTACAAAAAGTGTCAGATCATTTTCCTTAAAACATATTACATAAAATAATATTTGTTTACTTATCTTACTTCTTATTAAGTTATTCGGCCAACCAGTCATGCACGATCATGTGCGAAAACAAAATATTCGCCCTTTGCGATCTTCTAACATAACGTGCATGCGCGAGCATAATGTTAACATTGAATAACTGAAATTCATTCATTATGCAGCATCGTGGACATGTCCAAAATCACTTTCAATCTGATGGTAAAAAATTTGTTATGGGAATTTCTACACCCTCTGAGACCTGAGGGGGGTCCAGTGGACCCTCTTGGCCTATCTACTATACTTCTGCGGATTCAATTGAAGTGAAATAACACATACAGATTAACTGTCAAAAGTGATGATTTTACATGAGGGCATGAGCGGTTGATATATCCTCGGCACAAAAAATGAAATGGAAAAATATGGCTCCGGGGTCCACTCGCTTACAAGCATTCTCCTAATGATGTCACAATGCAGTGGCGGTTTGTCTATTTAGGCAGCTGGGGCAGTGCCCCACCTATTGAGATGTTGTCTAACTTAAATAACAGGCACTATCAGTGGTGGACTCTATCTCTTGATCACAAATTTCATCCAGACCTTCATCTGTACATCTGCTCTATTTGTGCGACAATAGCTCTAGCGAAATTCATTATTCGTTTTCAAGACTGATTGGCGCGCCCAAGCATCGAGATTGAGATGACATTAGCGTAGTTCATTTCACGATCTGAGCGAATAGACAGAATTAATACGCGATGAATGCGTCAGAGAGTGGCACTCGAGAGGGAGCCCTAGCGCTTCTGATCGATTAATCGTCACTGCAAAGACAGCGCGTTGTGATTTCCTTTTACTTAGAGTGTGAGGTGAGGTTAGCATCAGCAATCAGTTCATGAACCAGCATACAGTAGGCTACCGGTCGGCACATGAGATTTTTAAGTAAGTCGTAGGGTAGGACTAACTCGTAAATTCGCTGAATAAATTCTGTAGATCTTTCATTGAAAAGACCTTTTAGTCACTTGACTGATGCTGAAAAGGCCGAAGTGAAGCGAGGGAAGCATACTCCCTAAATATAGCGTTCACTCAGGACGGTAGAATAATAAGAGCCTTTAACCTCTATCATAAGTGGTTTGTGAAGATAAAGTGGCACACGGCTAGCGAGGAGAAAAATGCGCTTTTTTATTTTCCTACACATGCCTACAGAGTACGGCGTTGAACGAAGCTTAAAATAATTCATAGTAAACTATATTTATAGTGTTTATTCAAAGCCTGAATGATAGACAAAATGTTGCTTCAATCGGGTAACTAAATGCAGTGACACATACATGTAGAACATGTAGTTGACATGTTCAATGCTTCTCATTTACAAAATAGGATCATTTTAGACTGTTGCCAATGATTTTGTAAGAATTCTATGTTTGTGCCCCACCTGGATCGAATGTCACAATGTCACCGGATGTGAATCCCTCGTTGGAACACAGGCCTCTGGAATGCTAGGATATATCTTAGCAAGAGGGGAAACAACGGGCACGCAGTCATCCGTATGAGATTCCGAAATTCTGAGGTTGCGTAATTGAGATTTCGTAGCCTAAAATGATCTATCATAAATTTGAGTCATCTACAAGATGGACCAAAAGTTTCTGAGCCCCTAAAGCTTTTAAAGTAGAAACAGAAATTCTTCGGATAAAAATCTATTTAGTATCCATGAGTGCATATAATTTCTGTGCAGAAGTGACAATATGTAAACTGTAAATGTCAAAAGTTAATATTTCGTGTTCTTGCATTCATTTCTCAGACATTCCGAGCACGAGTTGGGAAGCTTTCGAACAATGATTTGAGATAGGATGGTTCCAAAGAACCCCACTCATTTTTTATGCTGCTCTCTGTTTTTTTGATCGTAGATACTTGTTCCCATGTTTTATGAGCAGATGAAAGTACGATGGAACTAAATTCAAAGCCAAACTTCCGAATTCGATCCAGTTCACCAGCAAGCATACCTCGTGTCCCAGTACCAAAGTCTCCTTGGAAAGTTATGGTCCCGGGCGGTATCACTCAGATCTTCATGTGATCGAAAACGGAAGATCGATGAATGGTGACTACTACACGTACAAACTATAACCTGTCTACTTCGATTCAATACATGCTCGTCGAATCGTCCCGTATCCGGAGAAAGTAGTTCTTATGCATGATGGTACACGAGCACATACAGCGAAGAAAACCTTACTGATTTGGACGATGTCCTCCTCACTGTTAGGAAAGACTGGCCTGGAAATTCAGCGGACCTAAACGTCATTGAACACATTTGGTCGATTCTTCAGGATTCTGTGTTCAAGTGTCCACAACCGAGAAACAGAAAGCAGCTTACTGCGATAGTGAAAGGTGAGTGGAATTCTTTGGAACCATCCTATCTCAAATCGTTAGTAGAAAGCTTCCCTACTCGTGGCTCGGAATGTCTGAGAAATTAAGGTAAGAACACGAAATATTAACCTCCTACATTTACAGTTTACATATTGCTGTTTCTACACTGAAATAATATGCATTCTTGGATACTAAATAGATTTTTATCCAAAGAATTTCTGCTTTTGCTTAAAAAGCTTTTGATCAGAAACTTTTGATCCACCCTGTCAATTTCGTCGCTTTTTTCACATATTCGGAAATACATCGGTTATTTTATGATATAACTGATTTTCAATAAGCTTTGTTTTCATTATACGGAAATTAAAAGTTTGAATTGATTTAGAATAAATGTTCTCCTATTTGGATTAATTATGTTGTATGCTTAAAATATTTTTCTCTCCATGCTTGCTGTGACAAAAATAGCAGATAAAATGAATTAATTATAATTGAAACTATGTATAGAGTAAAACCGTGTTTACAGTTTGATCGTAATTTGCGCACTTCTGTGCATCGAAGCGAGAAGCAGTGCACCAGAAAAAGGGGCCTATTTATAATCATTGTGAAAACTATAATGAACTCAGTGAAGTGAGAATAAAAAGTTAGTCCATCAATATGTAGTGCGTCGTTATTGCCTCGAGCTGGTTCCAGTGTCGATTCGTGATTGTTTCTGCAGCTCAAAATATACTGTACTTGTGTTTCACAGATTTTTTGGAATCACTAAGTCTTCAGTTTTACTATGTGTGCATGGTTTTAAACGATCTAATGCTTAAAGCGAGCGCCAATTGGAAGAACTTACATTGGGTTGAGTTGAAGATTGATTTACTATTTGTTCTCTTCAATTTATTGTAGAATTAATCAGGCTTGGGGTGTATAATGAAATTGGTCTTCATAGATGCTTCAAGAACACCTTTCAGTCGATGATTCGGTTACTTTCAGACAGCTCTTTTTACTTTAAGTCATGCAGTATATGCTGCTGAGAGTTTGCAAGTCCAACAATCGAAAAACTTCAGAGTTGTTTTTTTAACCTCAAATCCATCTGGGGTGGATTAGATACCCTGGGAAAACTCTTGCACAGTGTGGTGTTTATATTTATCAATTCAATACTTATTTTACAATACAAAATTTAAATTGTAGTCATGTGAGTGTATTATCGAGCTTATGAGCGAGGGATATGCCATTTAAATCATGCTCTGGTGAACGTGGCTTGTCCTATAACTACCATATAACTACCATGGGTATATTAGGGTATTATCGCTTTCATGTGATACAGCATTGAACTGCATGTTTTAACTTATGAAAGTGATGTTTTCATCAAACGGCATGATCATTAGCTTGTCAGGGATGCAGCGGATTTCAAATCCGGTGGAAGCCGATTCACATGACGGAGGGGTCAAAAAAGTAGTTATATTTTAGATTTTTATTAACTGTGGATGGTTCCTTTCCATGCAAGGAGTTGGTTGCTCTCATGCGGGCAATCCTCAATATCCCACACAGTAATTCCGACAGTGAAAGACTTTCAAAAGTGGTCAGAACTGAAACTCGCTCTTCAATGTCAATTCCAACTTTGGAGTCATTGTTAATCAACAAAAATTGAAAAAGTGCCACTTATGAATCGTTCTAAAAATAGACAATAATAACATTATATCTACTGTATATGATTACATCACATAAGCACATTGTACATTGCATTGTACGTTGCGCATTAGATCCAGATATGAACAACGATAAAATTATGTAGCATTAGTAGATTTTAGTGGCATTTGTATGTATTACAGTCGAACCTCGTTAATTGCAATGCATCGGGAGACGGTCGCGAATTGCGATTAACGAGGGATTGTCATTACCGAAGTTCCAATTATTTCGTGTAATTATAATACATGAATACCAGTCTATATGTAGCATGTCTATGTGTCGCAGTCAAATATACGAGTAAACAGTACAAACAGTGTAATGTAAAGTTGGTTAAAGATAATAACGCAAGTATTGTATAAAATAACGCTAGGTAAGTACAAAATAACGCGATAAGTATTGTTTGTATGTACCTTTATTGACGGCTTAACATGTCCAAAACTTCAACAGAAAGAGTCAATTGTTTGTTGTTTTAGTCCTTTGATTGCACTTTCTTTTACTGTACGCTCAACTTGTTGGAAGCTTTGGTTTCCGAAATCGATCCCTTCTTCTTGTATAAATATCCGGAAGAGCGATACGAATTGCATCCGTTCTTTATTGTTCATCAGTCCCATTTGGACGTAGTCGTTTTCATCGCTTTCGTCTTTGGAATCCTCGTCATTTCTTTTGTTGAGCTTCATGTAAGAGATCTTCGTCGTCAAATTCACCGGCAATGACAATGTCATCATCGAACGATAACGAAGTCAACGAACTCGTCTGGTGTCATATTTCTTGGGACTGCAACGTCATGTAAGGCATCACCCGCTAAACTGTCAATTTTGCACTCGTTGTTGACTGGTTCCTCTCGCCGGAAGCCTGCTTTCTTGAAGCAGTTCTGAATCGTCTGTTGCTTCACTTGCTTCCAGGATTCGTTCGCGATGTAGACAGCATCAAGTAAGCTTATGCTCCTGTCAACGGTTTGAGCGCGATGGTTTTCATCGACATCAAGTTCCATGACGATACGGTCGTTCAGTGCCAATCCATAGTGTCCCTTCCAATTTCGGATGACACCTTGGTCCATCGGCTCGATCAAACTTGTCACATTTGGTGGCAAGAAATGCAGACTGATGTTCGTCAGGTCAGTTGAAACATGTGCCGAACAGTTGTCCACGAGAAGGCAAACACGTCTGCCTGTCAATCGTTATTTCCTGTCCCATTTCTTCATCCACGACATAAAGATTGCGCAAGTCATCCAAGTCTTTGTTGAGTGTTCGTAGTCCCACGGAAGCTTCGACACATCCTTAGGGAAGCAGCGAGGTCGACGACTCTTTCCGAGCACGAGTAGAGGTCGTCTTTCGTTTCCAGACATATTAGCACAGAGCAGTGCTGTTATCCTTTCTTTCGCTGTCTTCCCTCCACTGAGCTCTGTGTTAGCCAAACAATATCCTTTATCACTGACCACCCTGTAATAAAGGCCAGTTTCGTCGGCATTAAAGATGTCATCGTCTTTAAATTCACAGAGGATCTTTGGAAGAGTTTCACGAATCCAGTCGTTTGCCGTGTCGTTATCAGCGTCTTGTTTTTCGCCTTGCTGCCTCTTAAACTTGATGTTAAACCGGCTCTTCCAACGCCACAGCCAACCAGATGAAGCTTGGAAGCTGTCGTTGCCTTTGACCGACGCGATGCGTTTAGCTTTTGCTTGAATTTCTGGTCCGGATAAGTGAGCATCTAGAGCACATTTCTGTTTCACCCAAATGAAGAGAGCTTCGTCTATGTCTTCGTCACCGCCTCCTCTTTCGACCACTTACTTTTTCCTTGTCAATTTGCTGCTGAATTACAGCCTTCTGTTTCACAAGATGACAAACACATGCAGCGGAGACCCCGAACTTGTCAGCAATGGCTTTCTGGCTTGATCCGTCTGATTCGAGTTCCTTCAGGAGCTGGGCCTTCTGTTTGAGTGTAAGATCTACGCGATTCTTTGGCATGATAAACGGACGGACAGAAGGTGCACTGCAATGTCAGTTTATCAGGACATCGAATGAATTTCGAGAAGTATGAATCCTTTATCGTGTGTTCATTCGCTGCATCCAAGACAGAAGAGTAAACGTCATTAGCTTTTACTCATTGCTACAGTGAAAGTTTCCTCTATCTATAGAGCATTGGTGAAGACGATGAGTCGATGACGGTGCGATTTCCAAGAAAAATTAAGCACGCTTCACGTAGAAGTCATCAGCAGGGGAAATGGAAAAAACGATCAATGAAAGCTGTCAGACACGAAGCAGCGTTGATGCGAATCCTTTTCAACGAGTTGAGGTCTACGATTCCTATATACTTACAGTATACTCGATTGCGATTAACGAGGTGATAGGACGAAAAAATTGCGATTAAGAGAGGTGATTTCAATAGAAAAAACCGTTCCCTGAATGGAATTACGATTAACGAGGAATTACGATTAGCGAGGTTGCGATTAACGAGGCTCGACTGTATTTTGATTTATTTAGCTTCAGTGAAGTATTTTGAAAAATGTTGATTATATGGAAAAGTTTGCATACCTGATGATAGTATACATGTCCCGATTTTCCGAATGTTAATGTTAGCAGGTTTTATACCGTGACGACTTTTTTGTTAACTTTCTTGTACCAAACTGACTTTCTGTGATCGTTTTTATTACCTCGAGTGACAAGTGACAACTAATACGTCAATTCTATTCCGTAAATCTGACAGAAATTCTCATTTCCACTTTTTGTTTATTTCAATACTTAGCTTGATGTATATATTATAGTATTTACTATACGTACATGTGCACGGTTGTTAAGTATAGTTTGACTTGATCCCGAATTGCTTGCCTTGAAAGTTTTCAATTTTTAAATTGAAATTCTTTACGGATTTTTAAACAGGAATAAAACAAAGCAACTGTATTGTGTTAATCTACGGAAACATGCAAATTTATCACGTATAGTGTTGTATCATGATTTATTTAGCGCTGAAATCAGTACTCAAAAAGCTCACCATTCACAGACATGCAGAGATTCGTTCGAGAAAGCTTCTCAGTGATTTCCTGCATGTCCCAAGAGGAAAGGCTTGAATTTCTCAAGTAACAACTTCTCTAACTATCTCCTGTTCGTATACACAAAGCCAAAAGTGTATGCGCGCTGCCTTAGGTGTGAAAAGTCAAAAGTCGATAGGTGTTACTCTCGCCTGCCAATCTAACGTCCCAGTAACTCTTCATTAAGAATGGTCGAGCTGGCAGACTGTAATGTGGGGTCGCACCATAGAGTAGTATACTCAATGGATCCCTTCATCCTGTTTGGAGAGCATGATTTCCCAATTTCTCTACTGAAATAGTGAACATCTCGAAGATGCTCACAGTATCATTCCGGGTTCATAGCAGTATCTCTAATTTCAAAAAGAAAAAGTCCGTTGTAAGCTATGCAAGCTTAGAAAGTTTGAGCAGTTTCCTACCAGCATTTCCTATTTGGCCCGATAATGAGCATTGTGCTTGTTGACGCGATCACAGAGAGAGAGAGAGAAAGCACACTCAACACTCATCGGAAAATGCTATTTTTCGTATAATAGATGCATCAACTGTTAGAAAATCGTTGAATTTCTTGACAAAGTTGCAAACGACGATCGGAATCACCATCACATAGGAACTGGCTTTGCCGATGGTAGTGCTCACTATTTGAAATCATGTAACAGAGGACTGTGAAATGTGCACTTCTGAGTCGATTGCTCTTGTGGAGGTCGTTGGATTCTCATTGACTGCTGCTAGCACCATATCCTTTCGGTCATCACCAGTAGCAGTGACAGGACGGCCACTTCTGTGATCACATACTGGGATACCAATTTCTAACGATATATTTTTGCAGAAAGTATCATTCTTGGACTCGGAGCTCTCTAATCATATCTGTTCGCAAAATGCATTGTACTCTCTTCACATTCGAAACTTCCAGCCCAAGCAGCCGCAAGCACTTTCTCTTCAGTTGAATACATACTCCATGACGCAACTTCAAGATGAAAACATATTCTTAAGAGCAAAAACGACTCTAAATTCAAATTGGAAGCAGATATCTAGATACAGAATACGTCTGATGAAGATAATGTCAGAAATATTTATATCCAAAATAGAACTTTTTAGACAGAATTATATGTAGGCATATTCATGACTAAGTATAATTTCAATTTACTTGTTAGAAAATCCGCACTGACTTTTTACCCACAACGTGTATCGATTGCTTGGTTTGCTGCTCGCCTGAGAGGGTCGTTGTAATCATCATGTGACAAAAATTTAATTCTCATGCTTAGTTCTTATTCTCAAGCGAGTTTGTTTCGTTTTTCAGTGTGGTTATTTTCGTTATCTGCGATAATATTCCCCGTTGGTTTCTCTCGACTGGATATTGGAGGTGAACCATATCAACTACCGACAGAATTTCACGTGGGAATCTCCTATATCTTGTTTGTTTTTGCTTTGTGGATGACAGCCATTTCAATAATGTTTGTTGGACGATTGTGCACACCAGTGCCACAAATTTGAACAAGTGGAAACTTCGAATTACATTTTTCACTTTTGTAATCAGTGCCTTCCAAAGACTTTCTACAATGAATTGAAGATAACTTACATGCTGAATATCGTATTTCTTTGTGAAGAAATGGGATTTTGTGTTTTTTATGTGAAACTGAAAGGAAATATATTTTTATATCACCTTATACTTCCCCAGATATTTGACAAAGCGCAATGTGAAAGTTACACTACCACTTCCTTGTAGTTTTGACATGGAGATTGAGCGGCTGATCTCACAATAAACAAATTTTGATGACAGAATCGAGTTAAACAAGGATATGTATCATCCATGAATTTGTAGCAGATACTGCAGTAAGTGATTATGAGGTTTGATGTTATTGGTTCTCCCGAACGAAACCATAATTTACTTTCATCATATCACCTTTAATGTTTCGATGAAAACCATCAATTCAGTAAATGAGCTGATAATTTTCACATTGCGTTCAGTCTTATGTAAATATGTCACCGGATTGTGACGATAGACATATCTGCTAAACATTCGGACGTTAAAGACGGCTTATATTATCGTCCGCAATCTTGCCGAATAATAAATCGATGGATTCATTTTTAGTGAATAAGTAAAACCTTCCGCTATGAATTTCATGTTTTTGATTATCCGTGAGACTGCTGAAAATATCTAGATCCCACCACCATCGGGCGATTTGCGGAGCAGTTATTAGGGGAATCTAGGAGTCTGTCCCAATTATTTCAGGCCTATCTGAAATAATCCTGCATTATTGAGTTAACCAAGAAGGTAAGAACATCTCTAACCTAGGTAACCAGGTTGTTTAAGTACATTCTGTAAAAGGCAAAGGCCACAGAGTAGGGATATGTAGATAGAGTGTCGACTCAAAAAGTATCTGTATACAATTAAAATTTTCATATGGAAAGATTCAGTTTTTGCGGAGATTGCGTTCCCACGGTCCAAATAATTATTTGAGCAGTTTCAAAAAAGTCAAAATTTTGCCAATTTATATACTACCGAGTGCGACTTTCGATCTATTTTTTCAATGAGCGAATCCGTACGACAATAACCATCTATTTCCAAAGAACTTCGTTGGAAAAACATAGGCCTACAGGAAACCATATATCCTGAAGTATTATGCGCTTGTGAATGCCTACAAGTAATTAAGTTTGTGGTCAATTTCGACGTGATCAGGAAGAAGGGGAATAATCAGAATCTCAAGTTTTCGTTTAAAATGTCCTTTAGCCTTTTGTAAATTTTCTCTCTATAGTCTCTGGTCTGGTAGATTGTAGTTTAGCTCTTTGAAGGAATTTGACACTGCAGTTAAGATCTTTTGGAATTTTTGCATTCATTTAAGTTGCAGAACTAGGTTGTTTCACAATGGCATATGTTGATTCTAGTCTCTGTCGTAATTTATGACATCTTGATCATCAATCAAAAAATGATGCAGATTTTCTACCCGTGAATCACTATAGGGTATGCATTGACATTCTTCACAGATTTCTATAAATGCTAGTGACTACTTCCAAGTTGTGGATTTGTTCTGAATTTCAATATGATGTTGATATAGTCATATTTGATATCAGCATTCAGATGTGATGTAGTGTAGAATTTCTGGGAGAAAAACAGCTGCAATTTTTGGAAGTTCAATATTAGTTTCCGTTTTATTTACCTTCCCCTCTTTGAATGGCTACAAGACCGAAATATTGAGGCCTAGGACTTTATGCTGGTTGCTAAACAGTGCTGCCACTCCTGCGTAAATTTACGCAGTGCGTGAAAAAAAATATTTCTGCGTGAAATGCGTGGGATTTTGAAGAGGTGCGTGAAGGGAAATATGGATAATACTTACATATGATCTGTTAAGGAATATTATATAATTTTGTATTGTATGTTGATGAAAACACAAAAAGATTGAAGAAAATTTCATTTGATCGAGATTCACAACTTCCAGATTCTGCCATATTTATCGGTGAAGACACCGGAAAGAAACTGGATTCTGCTAGTGAATCAGTGCGCACTGAATTTTTCAACCGTGTCCGAAAGTTTTATTGTACTTTGTCCAGTAAACTTCAAGGCTATTTACCGCTGGCCGACAAGCGAGTGAGGCAACTTCGTTTTCTGGATCCTGCTCTTCGGAAAACCGAAGATGAAACAGCAGTTGTTTCCATTGCCAAAGAAGTACATGTACAGCAGTGAAGATGTCACATCCTTGATAACGGAGTGGCGTCAATATGGGATTTCACGCGCAGTTGAAGAACTTAACGATATAGTTCAGCACTGGCTTCATGTCGGGAGTCTGAAATCGACTGCCATCGCTGACTGCAACACTTCGCAACAAGCCTATCCGATTCTCACACGATTGTCCACCTCCGTTTTGTCAATACCTCACGGAAATGCTGCGGTAGAACGAGTTTTTTGTTGTCTGTCAGATACAGTTACTAAAAAGCGAAACTGTTTGAATGAAATCTCAGTGAACTCATGCTTGGTTATCAGTGGCTATCTGCGGGCTTCGAACTACTGTTGTTACAATTTTCCTTTGAGTGAAGACCTGGTCCAAATGGGTTTCAATGCTCATGCATCATACCAGAAGAGACTGAAAGAGGAGAAAGAGGCCGACAAGAAAAAATCGGAACAAGCAGCGCGGAAGAGGAAATTGGAGGAAGAAATTGAGGAAGAAATGGAAAGATCGAAAGAGCAGATGGCATTGTTGAACAAGCAAAAGCAAATAGCATCAAATAAAAGCGAACTCCAAGAAGAAGAATCATCTGCTTTATTGATGATAGCTGAGTATCAAAAGAAACTGTCGCTTATTCAGATGAAACGCAAGAAGATTGAAAAAGACGAAAAGAAATTGACAGCGGAACAGACAAAATCAAAAGAAAGAATCATAAAGAAAACAATTGAACAGTTTGCCAAAAAGTAGCAGTACCCGGTTTTTTACATTTTCTCAAATATTGTTATCTTCAAAGTTTTTTTAGTTGAATTATACAGTATATTTTGTACAGTGTGTAGTAGTAGCATGTACATGCATTGTCAGTACGTATAATCAGTAGGTACTCTTGTTGTATTTTGTATTCGAAAGTTTGGACATTTTTATAGAAACTAGTAGAGCTGAGCATCATTCGTTAGAGCTTATTTTTAGTCGAATAATTTCATTTATGACTTTTTTAGTAGACTGTACACTAGAGCTGCCTAGCTCTTTGAGTTTGTTTTTTTACTATTATGGTCTTTTGATAGATATATTCTGTTGTTATATTTTGTTTTTACGAGTCTTGCGTTTGTTAAGTCTTTTGATAGATACTCTCTACCGATATTTGTTGTTTTCAAAATACATGTATTGATGAATTGAAAGCATTTGTTTTTGGTTGGATTGCGCAGCTGCAATGTCTAATGTATGATTGATGTAGATTTAAAATGCGGAGCTAATCGTCTGAAGGAAGCAAGAGAATAAGTACAGAAAAAAATAGATTGTGCACTCTTTAGACTTACCATACATGTACTTCCATAACACATTCTCAACGCATGTTGAAGCATAATTTGACCGTATCAAGACGAAACGTTGTAAGCACCATGTGACGATTTTTCAGGAGAGTCGAAATAGAATTAAAAATTTTATTGTTCTTTATGGTCTTTATGGCTTCTTGTTCCTTTACGCTCCTCAAGTTCATGCTTCAAAGGGTTTGAACACAGAAATTAGGGTACGTGACAGCTCGACAATACGCATTCCGAATATATAAAAGTCTCATTTTCGCAAAAATGTCGGTGACAACGTTTCGTCCTTGTCCGGTCGAATTGAAGCAGTTTCACAGATAGTAATTTAAGATCAAATTTATCGGAACATAACCACCACACAGCCTACACATACGGTCACATGTAGTTGTGATGAGTCAAAACAAAATTGAAAGGAAAAGTTGAACTTGTAAACCTTGTCTTGTAAAGTAGATGTAGCGCTACAATTAACTGTTTAATACGCCTGCGTGAAAAAAATTCACCTGCGTGGGATTTTCTAAATATCAGAGTGGCAGCACTGTTGCTAAATGAGGGATTCTATTCGCAAAATATCATAGCGAAATTCGACAGTGAACATGTTAAAAGATATTACTGAACTTTATCATGATGTCATGCAGGGTAGTCGTAGTTGATACTGCCAGCTTTTTGCAAGACACGTTCCCATGGCAACACCCAAAAATGAGTTTCTAATATGACTGCATTATGCTAGTTCTAACTGCTTATAACTGAACACACATTGATTGTAAATGATTAAATCTGTTGATAACATTGAAAATCAGAAATTTCTTCGACTAATTTGTGCAACAATAATCACCGTAGAATTTTCAACAGAAAATAAATAGGCATCATAACGAATTCTGGAATTTACTGGTATGAATTGGTTCAGACCACTCAATGGCTCGTACCATCAGTCTTTCTCAATGAATCCTTATTTCACATCTCTCGCGATGAATAGCACCGCAAACTCGCACACTTTAATTGGCGAGATCGCGAGCTAATCAACGATCGACATGGTCAGGGCAAGTCGTTAGGAACTGCATCAATCAGCTGATTCGTGGAAAGCGATATGTGAACAGGCTGGCACACTGGATCACTTAAAAGTGAAAAAAACTTGACAATCAATTATAAATACTATAGAAATGCACGCAGTGCATCGATTGTGCGTGGTAATTTTATTTCTCACTGTCTACGCCACCTCTTCTCATACAAGAAATTATTGGCCCAAGTGGCTAGAATGGAAAAGAAATAACTCTGCACCACCACCTGTTTATTGCACTTGTCAGCTTAGAAAAACACTGAATTGCATCATTTCAGAAGAACGACCTTTCCAAAACAACTGCTCAGAATTTGACAAAGGAGTATCAATAAGTATCAATTGTCAGCTTGAAAGGGTTTATAAAGGTTTGATAGTTGATATTAACAAAATTGTATCAGTTTATACAAATCTGAAGATTCTTGATATCGACGCATGTCCGCTAGCACCAGATATTGTCGAGCCACATGATTGGCCAGAAATGAATTGGAAAACAAGTATCGATTGGGATAAAGCTGTTGGTGGCGACATACTGATAAGCATTGAAGTCGATTTAGATTTCAAGGATCGATTCAATGACACTTCGGATTGTTTCTTACATTCAATTTCTATTCGAAATAGTCACCTGTTTAATTTGCCTGCCTCTATTCTATATAACTGTAAATTTCTTGAGGTGATTGATTTTTCCTTCAATGATATAGCAGACGTTCAAGCACCTCAATTTGTCTTGTTGAGTCAATTAGAGTCATTGAATCAAATCAAGCTCAATGACAACGGCATTCGAGAGTTTGGTGGACTGTTCGCAGATAGAGCATTGCAAGAGATTCGGATTCTTTTAGCGAATCGATTCAGGGATTGGGTGAAAGGCAATGCTAAGCATTTTCATACCCGGAGATACGAATATGAGCGACTTATGAACTTCAGTACAGAATTCATTGGTTGGACGAATAACACAGAACCACTATTGGCTGTTTACTTAATTGACATGTTAAAAAAACATGGCGTCGCAATAAAGTTTGCATTTGGAGCATTTCGTCCATGGCTACTAGAACTAAAGAACAACGCTTTGAAGTTTTTACCAGAAGTTCTATTAGGACTTGGTAGTATTTCGAAGTTGCTTCTGGATGGAAACTTATTGGACGATATATTTCTCGACCACGAATGTAAAATATTCTACGGGCTCCAATGGTCTCTGCAGATTGTGTCAATCAATAATAACAGCATTCATGGAATACCCCATGACTCATTTAGATTTCTGCATCAATTATCTATTATCAATTTGAGAGATAATAATATCAATTATATCTCACCAGATTTTGTTTCAAATGATAATCGTATACAAGTGATAAATCTACAAAGCATTTTTTTGGAAAAATTTGTGATAAATGTAAGCATGCCGAATCTGTTTATGCTCGATCTCAGCCACAATTTAATTCGATCGTTGGATTCAAGCTTGACAAGCAAGATACCGATGATAGAAAGCATATATCTCAATGATAATGCGGTTACGTCATTCAGTCCATATGTATTTGAGAATTTGACTCATTTAATGACATTAGATTTAAGAAGAAATCCATTCAAATACCTTCCAAGAGATTCATTTAAAATATCTCGAAGATATACGATGAGCCAGAGAGTAACTCTAGATATCAGAGGTAACAATCAATCTTACGTTTGTGATTGCCGGTCTGTATTTGAGGCCACGCGGTTTGAAATTATGAATATTCCGGAGTTTTACGATTATCCTTCAATTGTCGTCGAACCGAACAAACAATGTTACGGCTTTCTTAATGATGAAAGTACACGTCAAAGTGTAACAAAGACGACAACGGAATTTCTGTGTTATTCACGTGGATTAACTTGCAGCGGACATTGTCCTTGTTGCAAGGAATATTCCGAATGCCCTTGTCGTTGGGTCTGTCCAGAAAGATGCCTGTGCTCGGGAACGTTTAATGGTCGATCCATAGTAATAGATTGCAGTCAAAGAAAGTTATCTTACATTCCAAAGCTATTGATGAATGCTACAACCATAAAGTTGGATGGTAATAAGCTTGATTCGATAGGTGCAAGTAGTTTCCCCATGATTCTTGGACATAGTCTTTTTTCTCTTCACTTAAATAAAAGTGACATGCGCTGGATTGGACTGGGCGCATTCAAAAATCTTGATAATTTGAGACATTTAGATTTATCAGACAACTATATTGCACATTTGAGTGACAACATATTTTCTGGCCTATCAAAGATTTCAGTAATTCTTTTGCGGAGAAATGAAATAGCGGAACCTTCATGGAAACCATTTCAAAACCTCAGCCATACATTAATCAGTTTAGACATGGTAGGAAATCCATTTAAGTGCAGTTGTGATAATCTGCTCCAATTCTTTGAGGTTGTTAAAACTTTCAGTTATTGTTATTACCTCGTTTCAGAAAGTCTGCTGGATGACCCGTTGCTTGTTCAAGAAATGCATATGATCGTAGCAGCCAACCTAAGACAGAAAGGTTCCCTCTTACATGTTCTTCCTATTCTGTTAAACCGTCATGTGAAAGATCATCCTCAATGGATGAATTTCCAGATGTTCTTCAACGAATACCCTCTGCTGATTTGGAATAGTCATTATTTTTGGGAACGTTTTCTTCTTGCATTACCTCCACCACCAAAAATTCTACCTAATCAGCCTTGTAATGATGAAACAGCTCCATTGTTGAATGAGAATCGAATGCGTCCATGCGAAGAGTTGCAAGTCTGCATCATATCGCACGAAAACCAAGTTGGCAGTCATGTCCGGTTAATGCTAGACAGATTTCGATCGCATCTGCGCATATGTCATATTCGCCATGGACGGTTATATGGAACTATCGAAGGTTTGGTCAATCATGGAGCGATATCTCTGGACACTATAATTGGCTGTTGTACACAGGTTCTTGTAGTTGTTTCTGATGCATTGCTGAATGATAGTTGGACACACAGATATTTGATTCCAAGTCTAAAAGCACGTTCTAAAACATTGCCATTTCGTAGCTCAATCATTTTTCTAGAAATCGGAAGTATATCCATTATTTGTTCAAGGCCTTCAATGCAACCGTTCGCCAATCTTAGAGACCAAGAAATTGTTTTAAGTCTTGATTGGCTCGATGTCCAGCGAAACTGGCATTTATTGGAGCGCTATATCCTTACAGATAAAGCGGATGGATTTCAAATCAACTCAAACACCTGGTCAATGGATGAAGTAGAGTTTGAACAATTATTGATGCAACCCACTATAATTCTTTACATGAATGATGATAAAGAAGACTTAGAAGATGGATGTGGTCATCACATCTACAATCAACGTATTGCTATGACCGACTTTTAGGTCATGTCATCCATTCTCCAACATGCGCTTGATGTAGATTATAATTTCTGTGATCATTTTTCGAAACTGATTCTCATCAACTGTTAGAATTGTGATGATAATGTGCAATCAATGCTTACATTTCAACCCCCCCCCCCACATGGAAATCATTTGGTCATCAAAGACCATCAAATCAATTTGATTACCTTCGTTTTGGAGGATCTTATTTCATTTCCACCACATCTAAGAAAATTGTGCAACAAGCTAAATTATTTTGACCAACCAAATTATCTCACCGAATGACGTCCTGTTTGTTTTTTTCTGGCATTGGCTGATATCATTCGTGAGTAAGAGCTTACGACATTTGAGTTTTCTCATTATAACTGAAGTTTCATTGAAATGTGTCCAGCAGTTTTTAAAAGTGTTCGGCATACTTGAATGACCAATACTTGAGCACTCGAATAGAATACGTATAACCAGGAGTTGTCAAAAATTAATTGATTGATGCTATCAAAAAAATATAATTAATGGATTAATATCAATCAATAATTACAATTAATTGATTTGTGTTGTAGTAGGAAAAGTAATCAATTGACTGATTAACTTGCAATGCCGTCACTATTCATCATCGAAGGAAAAACGTTCCAGCATCAGTGATAAATTTAGACACGAAGCGTACTAAACATGTCCTTATTTACAAACTGATCGTATTCAGGATTCCAATCAGGAACTATTTGGTACATAATGTGTTTACTATCTCTATTCATGATAACTTCTAAAGCTGTATTTTGTGTTATGTTTAGGCACATGTGATTATTCATTCATTTGTTTCGATGAATGAGTATCCCTACAGTTATGATGCATGAACTTAGGAATGTGATGAAAGCTGTCAATAATCACATTCTACTAAAAATATAGCTTTCGTGTATCATGCATTTCATGTAATGGGTCTACTCAAGTCACTATCCAAATGGATAATAATAAGCTACTATGCGACTTGTAAAGTAGATCGGCCCATGCAGCCTAATTCGTCATCAAAGTGAAATGACGGAGTGGAAAATTCAAAATCAATAATTAGTCTATTCAAACGGCGATGATAAATATAATTGCAATTGATTGATGAGCACAATTAACTGCAACTAATTGATTGTTGTCATCAAATAATTGTCATTAGTTGATTGATGTAACAATATGACTGCAATTAATTGATTGCTTTCTGTTGCAATTAGAATTAATTGCAATTAATGTTTGATTGTCCCTGTGTAGAAATCAGGGATGCGGATTCGGAGTCGGAGTCCCGGAGTCCTATCATTTTTGCTGGAGTCGGAGTTGGAGTCCTATAAAATGATAAGACTCCGGACTCCGGCCTATAGCTGGACCCGTAATATAATGCAAACAAATTATTTATCCTCGTACATAGCTGTCACTGTCTTGATGTCAACTTTCTCCGTCAAACAAAAGTACAGAGACACTGCTGCATGCAAAGCTAGTAATAGTTGAGGGAATGAACCGTGAAAGTGAAAAAGGATTGTCTTTTCTCTGGGCGATTTGGTAGAGAAGACAAGACTTCCTAGCCTCGATCACACCTACGTAGCAAAGGTCACATCAGAGACAAAAATGAAATATTGTGGTAATGTTTGAGAACATTACCACTTACCCTCGCGTTAATCGTGTGATATTTCTCCTCCAAAGCGCATATTAAAATCAAAAGTGTACTCATATTTTTTGGAGAAGGATGGGGATTTTCCTGCCTGGTAGAGACTGCAGAAAACCGTGTGAAGCACACATCAACAAGATGGGAGGAGCAGAGTCGCATGCATCCAACTTAAAGCGACATTTGATGAACTTTCATCGATAATTGATACAGAAATGATCACTAAAGATAGGTTCAGGTACCGTAAGCCTATAATGATCTATGATAGCCTATTTTCAGAAAACTAGGCTTTACAAACTTGCCACCCGGAGTTGGAGTCGGAGTCCTATCAAAATGATAGGACTCCGCATCCCTGGAAGAAATGTATGTACAGAACACTATAGGTCAATATAATGTAGCAGAAGCACATGTATGCCGCTTAATTCAAAAGATTAATAATTAGAGAAATAGTGCCCATAGTATTGAAAATCGAAAAGAATTGAAAACAATCCGTGTTCAGGTGCACGACATGTTTCAGCTTTATAAAGCCATCCTCAGGTAAACAAAGATATGTACAGGATAAAATTCTCTTAAATATAAAACTCATGGTTACATCGGATGGTATGATCACATTTCAACGCTAAAATCAAGGTCATTCACAACAGTCAGAGATACAAAGAATAATGAAATAAAATCAATTCTATTTACAGTTCTACAAATTTAGGCATAGATTCATGGAGCTTTCCCGTTCATTCATCAGGCTATTGTTCGATTTCTTTAAAAGAATAGATTCCAGATGTCTAGGGTACCTCGTCTGAGAAACGACCTTGAAATTATCTTTGTGAGGAGGATGAACATGCAAGCTAATTTCAGAAGGCGTTGGGTAGCCTTTCAAGTGTTCATTCATCCTAGTAATGAAATGCCTGACCGAGCTGCCGATGTAGCACTTGTCACAGTGCTCACAAGAATACTTGTAGACAATGTTTGACTTGAGCTCGGTAGGCACTTTGTCTTTGTTAGCAAAGAACATACTGGTCTTGAGAGTCTGGAATACAGGGCGAATTTTCGCAATAGGAGAAATAATTTTGTTGATATCTTTTATATGTTTTCTTAAAGTATTTTCTCCTTCAGCAATGAAGGGAAAGCTCCAATTAATTGTACGGGTGTCACTTCTATCATTTTCAGTGTGGTTGGGAGTCCGGTTTTCATGTCTCGCCTCAACTTCTTTCCGAATACGAATTATCTCAGTATTCGTGAAACCATTTTTTGAAAAACAGCAGTGAAGGTACTTGCAGACTTGTGATAATTGCTGATATCAGAATTAATTTTCAAAGCGCGGCTGAAAAGTGACCTCATGGCAGCCAAGCGATATCGCTTTGGAGAGTATGCCGAATTTGGGGTGTAAACACCGGTGTTGGTTTCTTTGAAGTGGCAGGTAGTGTCGAAGGCTTCATCATTTTTCGAAACTACGGCATCCAAGAAAGTCAGATGACCACCGACTTCTTCTTCGCAGGTAAAGTCGATCTGAGGATGCAGTTCATTCAAAAAGGAATGAAAAACAGAAATATCAGCATTCATCTCAATTATGCAAAAAAAATCGTCCACATGCCGTTTGTAAAACACTGGGCCAGAACCGACAAAATTTTTCAATTGTTTCTCAAGCATGTCCATGGCAAATGCAGCCATCGTTGGGGCGAGACATGAACCCATAGACATCCCATCCACTTGAACATACAATTCCTCATTGAAGGAGAAAAGGATGTTGGTAGATGCTAACTTCAGTAGCTCTCGCAAGGCCTGTTTTCCGATAGGGATTTCATCTTCCGAAATGGTGGACACAATATGCTCGATGGTATAATCGACGGGTTATCACTTTTATCATCACGGGTTTGACTTTTCACGTCAAAACTGACTATTTTACGACTTTTAGAAGCTTGACCTTTGATGAGATCAGTGAACTCGAAGGTGTCTTTCACCACAAACTCTTTTGGGAGAAGAGGCTTCAGAATTCTATCCAGCCATTTGGCTAGATTAGACGGATAAGCATCGATCATATTTAGAATAGGACGGTAAGGAGGATCACTCCGATCTTTATGAATTTTAGGGAGACCGTATAGAGTCTCGCCAGTTGGGAACCGACTGGCTTAATGATTTTGAAAATCGTATCGGAAATCAGGCCTTTACTTTTCAGTTGAATGAGTTTTCGCACGAATCTATCCTCTTCGAAAATGAATGGACTCTTTCTTGAGCGAGCAGAGGGAGAATATTTTTGGAATTTGGATTGATCTCCAAGAAGCTTTTCCATCTTTGACACACAGGAGGTGCGTTTATCAATTACAACACCGTTCCCCTCGTCAAATTTGCTAACATATAGATTTACGAGAGGACACAGTCTGAAGAACTTTTAGACTGGAAACCATTTCATTACTAGGATGAATGAACACTTGAAAGGCTACCCAACGCCTTCTGAAATTAGCTTGCATGTTCATCCTCCTCACAAAGATAATTTCAAGGTCGTTTCTCAGACGAGGTACCCTAGACATCTGGAATCTATTCTTTTAAAGAAATCGAACAATAGCCTGATGAATGAACGGGAAAGCTCCATGAATCTATGCCTAAATTTGTAGAACTGTAAATAGAATTGATTTTATTTCATTATTCTTTGTATCTCTGACTGTTGTGAATGACCTTGATTTTAGCGTTGAAATGTGATCATACCATCCGATGTAACCATGAGTTTTATATTTAAGAGAATTTTATCCTGTACATATCTTTGTTTACCTGAGGATGGCTTTATAAAGCTGAAACATGTCGTGCACCTGAACACGGATTGTTTTCAATTCTTTTCGATTTTCATTAATAATTAGGGTTTAAGAGGTTCTTATTAAGATACAAAAAGTTACATAGAGTTTAAAAGATAGCTTTGCCTCTAAGCTAAGAGGCATCTTTTAGATACATAATTGAAGTGCACTTACTCATGTATTACATACATCTTCAATCTTTAATTCTTTCTGTGCATGCCATGCTCAGTTACTTTCTCTCCCCTACTGTAAGTAATTTCCTTGATATTAGTTGTGAGGAAAAAATCACTCACTTACGCACACGCATGAATGGTTGACAAGATGACACAAGAAGTTGTTGGGGTGAAAAAAGTTTTCTTATTGTAAAATATATTCTCTTCCATACTTCCAAATTGTCATTCTGCACCTTGGAGATGTCTTGCCATTGTATGAAGTTTCAAAGCATATTGTGTTTCCTACTGCACACCATTGCACCTTGCGAGTCCTGTGGACCAGCCTCTGTACAAATCATTCATCCTTCACACAACAACCTCTCCAAGAAAGATTTCTGCATTCGACAAGCCTCCCACTTTCACGCATCAGCGCTTCGTGCTTTTGACAACGGCTCGTGTGTCTTATACAGGTCATGTCATGATACAAATGCAGTCAGATCATCTTGTCCGCTTTATCGAAGAGTTGAAGCCGGTAAAGAAAGCCTCCTCTTGTTAAGAACTCGGTCTGATCGTCTTCAACGTCCTTATTCGCTGATCACCAGCAGCACTTCTAACATCACACAGCAAGATACAAAAACCGTTGAGACCAACACCAACAGCTACAAAAGTCCTCTGATGGAGGTGTTCCCATCTCCCTTTCATACTATCAAATTGGCGCTCTTGGATCAGAGAAGCAAAGAAGCTGTCACTCTCAATTTCCGAATGTCAGCGAGTGGTCGAATGAAAGATAATGATGCATGGTTTACAGCTGATAACCTTATCTATGCTCATCCTTGGAGCATTTCAGCATTAAAGAGCCATAAAATCGAATCTTTTACTATGGAAGGTTATATCAAAAGTGATAATCATTTCCTGATAAAATATCCAAGAAATGTGCAATGTCGCGATACCGGATTCATGATGGTTCTTGGATCGAAAGGATTCTGTTACTGGCTGCGTTATGACTTAAACTATGCTTGGGTAAATAGGATTAACGGAGGACCATTCTTCATAGACAAAGAACCACAACAAGCATCTGAATTCCGCTTATATGGTGCTGTGAAAGCTGATGATGGCAATTTCTATGTCCGCATTGCTTGAAGGATGAAATGCATATGAAATCCAATATCGTACGACCAACATTGATAACTGTACCCGCCTCATTGTGTTAGACATCTGAGACATCTACCTTTTTATTTTAATCTTTGTATTTTTGCGATAAAAGTCGTGAATAGAAGGGAGTAACTGTTCTATTTTCAATTTATTTGAAAAAATGAGCTTGAAGTGAACCTCCCGTATCGACGTAAAAACGAATCAATTGTTTCTCATCGCTAAAAGCCATCCTGAGGCAATAAACTCACCTAACTTACGAGTGATAATTGGATTTCAAGCTATTGATATAACAAGCAAAAAAATTCAATGTGTTTTTATGTTAAACATGTCGCAAACGAACCAAAAGATTGACTTTGATGGTATCTGTAATGATTTGTCAGCTGGTGCTGAGCGCAATTTGACCCATGCCGATGTTTATCTTTGTTTTCAATTTTCTTATCGACTAGCTTGGACTCTCATCATACTGGTTTATGAACATATTTTTGTATAACACAGCAGTTTTCTGTTTGATGTAATTGTGACCCGTGGAGTTAATGAGAATTAATGCGAAACAGGTATCCTTCAAAACTTTATTCAATACATAAATGTTCGCACCGAAGCGCAAGTGGCACAACAGGGGAGTGTTCCTCACCCTCCTGTACTCCCCCTCTCCCTCCCTTTCCACTTACTTTGCAGTCCCAGCTCCAATTATCGTGTGTGCAACGACGCTGACAATATACCATGTTCTATGTCGAAGTTCTGTTATCTTTTTACTTCTTACAGTAGACCCCAATGTGAAGGAATCTGTTTTGGGATCGGTAGCATCACGCATCCGATAGGACAGCGTGTAATTTAACACGATTCCATTTGGTTGGGAAGGAGGATTCCATCGGACAACAATACTTGCATCGACAATATTATCAAAGCGGAGATTTGAAACTGCTCCTGGCACCGCAAGAAAATTGGAAGTTAGATAGCAGCAAATACGACATTTCACAAAAAATACCATTTTTCACGTATTTCAATTTTTTAGATATTTTTTTGGCACATATGGTTTATCATAGAGTCTATCGAGCGGGTCAGATGTACGACTTAACTTTGCTAAATATCATTAACATTGTAATTCACTCAGTAATGGCTTATTCAAGAAGTCACTGCTACGGCGCACTAAATTTAAAGTAACGACATCGTATCTCCCGTGCAGGAGTCAGAAAGCTAATAACGAATTCCTCCTCATCAATTGTTTAAAAATCATGCATTATTTTGCTAACCATCTTGTTTAGTCCGGATTTCTGGAGGAGCACTGGGCATTCCTGCCCCACGACTGGTACAGCACTAAATAGAGACACGATATAAGCCGTATTTCTTTAGTCCGGTGATCGTATGTTGAATCCTAATTGTTGCTTCGACACCTTCTACATGAGGAACGGTGGCATTCTTCTCGGTACACTCAGATGGGTTCACGCATTGACGATGAATCTACAGACAGAAAACATTACTCAGTGGTAGGATAGCTCAGTTGATAAAAGACTACACTCCGTTACGCAAATGCAGAAGGTCCGCGGTTCGAGACCGTCAACCTGTAGATGCACCACAACTCTCACCATATATTAATAACCCTTTCCTGGTGAGTCGTCAGGGCATGAAGGCTGGTCATCCCTAATTTGGTAACATGGATCCGTGACAAAATACACATGTAGTGTTGTAAAAGCTTGCATTTCTCAATATATATAGAAAGAATCTCAATATTGTTGTGCGAGTGTTCGATGTGACTTCCTATGGCATAATCCATCTGTATCGGCTTTATAGATTTGATCACGACAGCAGTTTCCAATCACGATGAGATGAGTCAGTTCGGGAAGATAAAATTCAAGCGTTTCATTTCCACATGATTTGGATTCTATAATATTTTTCTTTATTCGATTCCTATTGAAAATAATTAAAAAAAGTTGGGATCCCTGGACAAGGTTCGTTTTAGGCGAATGTTCGTTATAAGGGTTCAGTATAGCGAGTCTCGATTCTATTATTCCTCTTAATTTAACAGAAGACTTTTATGCGATAAGTTTCCTTTTCACACTGGAGATCAGTTGCGCCAGACCACATCATTTCAATATTAGAGCATCAGAGACACGTGCTAGTTAATTCAAACTAATTACCGAATCAGGCAAACATCCTACTCTTCAACAGTGTTCTAATTCTCAAACTAATGCCAACTACTATTCATATTCCTGATTATCTTACATATTCCAAAAGAAATTACCTACCTATTTACGAAGGGTTACCAATCACGGAAAGAATCAACCACTAAGAATCCGAAGACTAAATATATGTTTCTCAATCATGCTTCTCCACTTTCTGATGTGTTCAATTTTTTAGCAGCACCGACCGCACTCTGCATTGCATTTCAGCTTTCCAATGATTTTAGGAAGTAAACAACTTTTGCCTTTTGACTTATTGTAAGTTTCATGGATGTGATTTCATTTCTTCAAAAAGCAACTTTCATAATTTCAAATTCTTGAACATCTCGCACTGGAGGCTCTCATATCCAGAATGGGCCAAATAGCCGAGCTGGAGCGACGGACATTGGAAAAGTGAACGGCTGTTGCTGGAAATAACAACATGATTGCCAAAGATCTCCTTGCTAGACATTACTAAAAGAAGACTCGCCAAGACCACGTAACATGTATGGCAAGCTTTCATCGAAACCAAGCTTTCTAGGCATTGGTGCAATTTTCGATTGCTCATTATCATGCACAGAATTAAATATTTTGTTTATCAGCTTCGGTTTGCTAGAAGTGTAATTACAGTAGTCTCCGCTTAATAAGCCCACCCCAGGACCGGGTCAATCTGGGCTTATTAAGCGGCTGGGCTCATTAACCGAAGTTCCCTACAGAATCATGTAATTTGCATATATAAGGACTACCTACTATATTTATAGACCCAGTAATTCGGTTCATTCATGTTCCGTCATTCATGCATACAATACCCTATACTGATTGAGTACACGTATTGTGAAACCCATGTGTTTTTTTCTTCAAATTGTCGTTTGTTTTAGTTATTCTTGCAAAATAAAAAAGATGAAGCGTGCTGAATTATGTATATAATTACGTTATCCGATAATTATGGAATCAACAGCACTCGCAGTTTTAAAAATTACGATAAGAATGAATCCAATTTCATTTATTTCTATGGCTGCCTTCGAAGAAATTCCCTTACTTGAGAATCTAGCGTTTGAATTGTTCTATTGAATTGAACCCTCTATTCTCGAGTCCAATACGAAGACGACGTAGCATTTGGAGCATTTCAACATTGATGGGCGTCGCCTCAACCTCAGAATCGGACTCAGAATCGTCGTCCACGTCTACGATTTGTCGCTTTGTGGAAGATTCTATTTCTTGCATGAGTTCTTCTTCCTCCTCCTCAGTTGTCATTTCAGCTGACACTGGTGCTTCGCTGTCGATATCTACCCATTCTTTAAAACTGTTACTTGTCATTCCCTCCGGAAAAGGAATCGTTGAATCAGTCGTCGTAACTGATTCACTCAAAGTTGGGATTTCGCTTGACTCAAACTTCGCTTTTCTCCAACAATTGCGAATCGTTGTTTCAGTAACCTTGTTCCATGCACAAGCGATCATATGCAATGCATCCAATACGTTGAATCGTGCAATTCGAAATCGACGACTCATCGAGGAATCCATTAAGTTAGCAAAAAGGAATTCCTAATACCTTACAGAGATAGGAAATAAAGTCGTGCGTCGCTTGCGGATTAATGTGAGTTCCAGCAAAGTGCTTCGATTGCCAAAATTCCTTCAGATTCGAAGAATTCAGATCATTGCGCACAAATTTTCTCCATAATGTTGGCCCTTCTGATCATTATTAAAAAAAGTAGCAGGCGTACGAAAATTAGTTCACTTGATGATTTCACCATCGTCTTCTCACCATTCCTTACTGCATAGTATATACACTGAATCGAATATTAGCTAGACGATGTGTGTTTTGGTGTGTGCAAAGTGATATCACAGCAGGCACGCATCTCTCACTGGCTCTGGTGTCCTCTGCTGACAGCTTATTGTTTGCCATTTCCGATAGCAAGCGATACCCGAATTATCCATTCGAGAAGGATCACGCTATCTAATTCTGTCATGTGACATTTCGATATTACGGTTAGATATGATTCTTTCTTTCTAGGAAACCGAAGCGCGCAGATGAATCTAATTCTGTGTTATCATGTGTGCATCAAAACGGTTGAATAATCATTACATTAAGTTATTCCTGAAAAAATAATTGTTCAACATCACTGCCCCCATACTGGGGCATGAACGCTGCTAACATAGCTAAAATCGCGTTTCTCTCTTGAATTTTTAGAATCGCATTTCCTTCCTAAGTTCTAGCTTTCCATCTTTGCATTCGCACGAGGTACTAAGATCTAAGGAGTGTAGAAACTTCATTTCAAGCTTTCAGAAGAATTACGTCATTACTCCGGCGAATAAGGCCGCCAACAATTTTGTCATAGTGTGTAGGAAGTATTGCCTCATTGTCCTCTTGAACGAGGCTTTGACCTTAGCAGTTTCAATGCTGTTGGTAATCAGACTTACGCACCAGTAATTTCTTCCAATAATGACATACGAGTGCCGAACATTGCACCGCCCTCAAGGATTCCTTTGGCATAACGGTTAAAGATAAGTTCATGGTTTTACCTAAACTTTTCTGGATACCTAAATTGCACAAGAATCCGTATAATAGTAGGTTCATAGCTGGTGCCAGGAACAACACTTTCAAAGATTTGGCCATTATTGTGAGCAAAGGTTTGCAAGTTTTGTAGTTATGGCCTTTCCATCAAGCATAATTCAGGTGTGAACGCCTCCGGAGCATTAACTCTTCTGGGGAATTCCTAGACAGGATGTCGGGTTTGAATTGCCACTCCTTACAAGTATATGATTTCTCCACACTCTATACGAATCTTAATTTGGACCATGTTTTGGAGGCCTTGAAAGACTTATGTGAGTTAATTTTAAGCAGTTCCAAGAGCTTTATTTGCATTGGCTATTATAGAACCTTCTTCTCAAATAAAAAATACAGAGGGTATCACTGCTGGTCCAAAACCCAATTCCTTAATGCTATTAGTTTCATCCTGGATAACACTTTTGTCACTTTCGGGGGACTTGTCTTCAAGCAAATGCGAGGCAAACCTATGGGCGGGAATTCCAGCTCACTCTTAGCTGACCTGTTTTTGGCTTACAGGGAGTTTGTGAGGGGATTCCTAGCGAGTAAGAGATTTGAATTAGCCAAACTTCTCTTTCGTACCACTAGGTATATCGACGACATTTGTGTGTTTAACTACAAACATTTTGATAAGATCCTTCCTGAAATCTACCCGATAGATCTCTTAGCTAGCAGAAACGGAGACAACAACAAATGTGCTAATTATTTGGATGTTAAAATCAGGATCGAAGATGGTGGCCAATACATCACAGAGGTTTACCACAAGGTTGATGAGTTCAGCTTCGCGATGGTGCTTGATACTTTCCCCGAGAGTAATATGCCTTTGAACACTGGCTTAAACATCTTTGCTGCCCAACTCATCAGGTTCGCCAGGATTTCATCTGATGCTTCCGCCTTCACATCAAGAGCTAAGGGCTAAGGCTAATTTGCTGGTTAATTCTTGCACAAAGTCCTTCTCAAAGAATAGGTTCCCCGTTTTTAAGTTTGGTTGCTTCTCGCCCCGCCAGATGCCATCCATCATTGGCATGTTGGGCTAAGAAAACCTCTTCCAGTTTCATGTGCTTCCTTTTGTCCTAAAAATTCCAAAAAAAATTATTTTCGGTTAGGTTCTGCTATGTTTCCTCAGGCTTGGAGAGACCTTCCATGTCGTACATTCGATATGGTTGGCCTGGCCCCGCCATGTGGTATAGGTTGGAGGTAAGGGGCCGAAACCTTGCTTCATACAGTCACATGGTTCCTCCCTGATGACTCCATACAAAGCAAACTTAATTTTGGTTTTTTAGGTTTCTTATTTTCACCTTTTGTCATTTTTAAGTTAGCTTTTCGTCAGGTCCATGACGAACTCTTATTTCAGTTCTTATATGGTAAAATAAAATCGTTTATAAGTATTAATTTATTTCCCTTCCCGTCTTAAGTTGAATTGACTAGCCATTATACGTATTTCACTCCCTATACTGGAGTAGGTCACTCTATGTCGTTAGTATTAATTTATATTCATTCGTTCATGACTTTCAATTACCTACTTATTTACAGGATTCTCCACTAGGGTAGTTGTTTAACTTTGGTATCTTCCATTTTCTGGATCCTTCGAATTTTTTTAACGTGTCGTGTCTTAATTCGACTAGAATTTTATTTGGACCTTTACTGCCGACTTGCAATGACATTTTCAGGGCTCGACCTCTGGACCAAAGGATCGCTAGGCCAAGGAATTAGCCACTGTGCCACGGCGATCATCAAGGTATTCTTGAAGATATTCTTTTTATAAAATGTGTGAAGTTGTGGTGTCTGGAATTACAAGTGAGTTGACTCTACTACTATCAATTTAAATTAATTTGCATTTTCAGGATTTGCGAGGTCTTTATGTATATTCTTTCACCTTAAGATTTCTTGCACATGAATTTTGAAATCATCACTCTAGAGACCGTGGAAAACGATCTTCAACTTGAATGAACAGTTTCGCATTGTCATGAAATAATGAAAGTTTTGTTGCAATTCAATGGTTGTTGTGTAGAAAAGTTTTGAGACTTATGTAAAGTTGATACATCGTAATAAAGAGAGTAGGAATCTCTATGAAATCGGAATTAATACCTCATGTAAGAGGAGAACTTTCCATTTGAAATACTCTTGAGAGTTGAGAAGCAAGTACTTGTAGTGGATCAACACAACGTACACTCTACTCGATTCAACCACATCAATACAATGAGCTAGCATCAAGTGAGCAAGTCCTGTGTCTTCGTGTTATGTTTGTCACTCACATTAACTCCAGGATTTATCGTCCATTTTCGCTCGTGTTACGAGTGTTGATGGTCTCCGTAGACATCATGTAGACATCATTTGACATTACTTGAGACACACATCAAACAGTCAAAGTCTATTTCGAATGAGATTTCATCGAGTTATGTACAACTTCAACATCTGAAACGTGTGAGTATCGGAAATCAACACATTCAAGACGACAGATAGCTGCATTTATGAAAACACTCCATCCCAGCAAAACATTAAGCTCAGAGATAGTGCAGACATCATTTGACATTACTTGAGACACACATCAGACAGTCAAAGTCTATTTCGAATGAGATTTCATCGAGTTATGTACAACTTCAACATATGAAATGTATTTTTCAGAATTTGATTAAAAATTCAATTTTTGATATTCGATGACGCTGCTGAATTCATGAGACTTGAGCTTTACATAATTTGCTTTCTTCTGATAACAGCATATGTTATTAATGCAATGTTTAAGAACATTTAATCGCTGAGTATGCGAGCCTTCTGTTTACACACTCATAGAGGATATAGAGGAATATTCATGTTATGTATTCATTCATTTAAATTTCACTAACAGACAGGTTAGATGTTGAATTGACAATAATCATCGAGTTCGAATCTACTTTCGCGCGATCCTCGCATAGAGATGAGATTTCCTATGTCGACTGCATGCACTAAATGGCACCGCCGAGCAGTCAGCCATTCACGAATGCTTGGAAATCATGAGCACACGCGCGCGTGATCTCGGTGTGATTGGACGAGGAAAGTAGCCATTTCTGTAGAAGTTGAATCAAGTCAATGGTAGCGATTGTTTGTGCCATCCATGGGCCAACAATTGAAAAATGATTGAAATATGGCGATGATATTTAAAAGAAGTGTTGCTGCCCAGAAATTTAGGGGAATTTGTCTTTTAGCGAATTTTTCGTAAAATGTCCTTCTGACATAGTCAAATGTCACACAGCGTTAATCAGAATACAACATTTTTCTTAAAATATCCGTACGTATATATTCCTTCTGTTACTGTGAGTTTTTCCAAGCAATTTTCTTTGAGGTGGTCTCTCCAAAAAAACTGACAGCATTTTTACCTACCAGAAGACGCGTGAATTCATGAAATGCTGAGACTCAAAATGTCGAATACAAGTAAATTTTGATGTGATACGGGGATGATATTTGCAAAAAGCTCAATTACTCTCAGATCGATGACAAGTACTTATATCCATAGGTTGTGACTTTGTCGGATATTGACAACTTATCAAACAAGTGCTATCTCTTATATAACAGTCTCCTACTAGTCTTTATCATCTCAATTACAATTCCCAACCCATCAGATGCTTAAATACCTGATTTACTTTTTTACAAGCATCCCAAGAAACCAGTCGTCACACAGTGTTCAAGAATGTTCCAGTTTTTAACTAGGAATATACGTTGGCCCAAACGTGCCGATCGGGGGACCTTTTATTGTTGCGCTGGTGGGTGGATAAGTCAGCTCATATAATAAAATCAAACTCGGTGGACAAGAACAAACTAGTTTTGCCAGAGCTAGCATACTATCTCCCTAATAGTACAGGGAGAGGAGTAATGATCTCCAGATGCAGTACACTGACAAAATATGCTTAACCCTTTCGCATCCGTTGACATCGATACTAATGCATGGCAGATCAATGTGATCGTGTTCCCCAACATTCGACGGACAATATGATTGGCGGTGCCAGTCATGCTGATAATGCCATACAATTTCTGTAACGAAATTGCGTCTCTCAATGCGAAGATTCAGGTTTATATATTTGATTAAAGTTCACTGAGTTGATGAAACTGACAATCTTGTTGCACTTCACTGAATCATTATTTTGATTGAAATGGCTTCGCAAAGACCACACAGAAATGTATTCATGGCTGCGATTCGAGACTTAGGTTTTGATGATGCGGATGACGGTACTGATGATGGTGAAAGCGGTAGTGATGAAATATCGACGTCTGACAGTGAAATGAGAGGGCAACATCATATCTAACTCCCTGACAAGGCTGGCATTTTGTAACTTGTGAAAACGATCACAGACCGGAACCTTTGCCTGAGTTTTCAGGATTTACCGGCTTGAATCCGTCGATACAATGTCCAGAAAACGCAGACGACAATCCTTTTTTATCAATCTATTTTTAAACAGATGAAATACTTTCTACGTTGAAACTGTGGTCGAATAATATCATGTTTGACAGGCGTGCGATCAGGGTGAAGGTTCGAGCATGGAGAAAGATGAATTACGTAAACAGACTTTAAAAAAATTTGCAATTCTGTTTGCCATGGTTCTGAACAAGAAACCGACAATACAGTCGTGTTGGAGTTTTTAAACCCTTCTCGTCCTTCGCTGCAATACCGATATGGGAGTTGTCGACTTGTTGGATGCCTCTATGCATCACTACAACATTAACAGGAAATCCTGCACATGGCATGCAAAATGCGGATTGCATCTGATTCACATAGTTCATAGAAATTCTTGCATAGTTTACCGGCATTTAGGTGGAAATGTGACATACCTCGGTTACTCCATCGAAAATTATCGGATATTGGATATCTTAAGGTGGTGCTGGAGACAGTGTACACGGAGGTCGTCCTCGTTTAGCAGAGGTGCCAGCAAATATAGGCGATGAAGCTAGCATTAACTCCAGGATTAACGTTTTTCAGATAATTTGCTCGCGTCTCAAAATTCACGTATAAGTGCATTCTCCAACCAGGAATTTGCTCATCAACACACCGAAGTAAAAAAATTAAAGGAAATAGGAGAAAATATCACTAAAAGATCAAAGTTAATGCTAACATTAATGCTAACTTCACACACCATTTAAACCCATTTTCTCGCCATCAACAATAGAGTAGCATCAACAAATAGTTCATTTCCAAATTTGCTCACATCTTTTCCAATCCCTCCTGCCCCTCAAATACAGAGAAAATGCTTTTTCGGCTCGAAATCAACCGAAAATTAATGATAAAACTAATGCTAACTTCATGGGACATCAAAATACGATTGCGCAGACTGAGCGAGATACTTATTCAAGTGTTTGGTTCAGTTACATGCTGATCTAATATCATAAATTTTGCAAATTACTAACTAAGTAATTCATGTAACTAATAAGTAACTAGTGAGTGAGTGAGAAAGAGAGAGATAAATGATGAAGTCACCTGAATATTCATTTTATACACACCATTTCATCAAATATAAATGGGCATACATAAAATACTCGAAATAATAGTAGACATGCATATTTCATATATAGGCCCTATATGTCTCATATGTTGATATCCATGAAAATGACATCATGCACTGTCTTTAAGATTTGAAAGAAATTGGTGGTACCATCATAGAAAAATATCAACAGTTTCCTGACAATTATTCCATTTTTCAATCATTTAATTGTATTACCTGTATCATTAATTGTATTATCATAATTTTTAATTGTATTAATCATAATTGTATTCATTTAATCATTAAATGTATTACCTGTGACGTTGCATTTATATTTTATTGAGAGATGATTGTAATCAGAGTTTATGAGAGCTGGTGATCATCCTTGTGATATGCATGAGTTCAAGAAATTGTACGGGTGAAGTTACCGCACATTGAAATCACCATGCAATTAAAACCGCCTTTTGCGACAGTTACTCATAAGCCGATCATGCCTATTGCAAGATTATTCTTTCATCTAACTTAGTAAATGCAAAAAAATCATTTGTTTGGATAACCAAACAAATATTACCCAGGCATTTGATAAACGTTTTCTAAATTTCGCACAATTCGTTAAAGTCGACTTACATACAAAATTTAACAAATATTTGTTAGGCATGTCAGGCGCATTTCTCAAATTTGTTAAATTTCCAAAGCGTTTGTTAAACTATTCAAATCTTATAAATTTTCCAAGTAAATATCAAATATTTGGTAAAGTTGAAAAGTTTTTCTCGGATAACCAATCTATTTCGGAGTGTAGAGAAAGATACATTACTAAATAACTAGGGGGCTAAACAGGAACACCGAGTTGATGAGAGGCGAAAAGGGAGAAAAGTGAAGGAACTGGGACCGTAATACGGGCTAATTACAGCCACTTTTTCATGTTTTTTTCAATTAGTTTTTATTTGGCTTTCAAGAGAGTCTATTTTACCGCAATGAACTGCAGGAATCGAATTTAATTTATGAATCTAGTTTAAATTTTAGAACTTTGAGTTGTCTTTAACCCTGAGATTAATTTTCCGGGTGGTATCATTTTTAAAACAAAAATCAGGCCAATTACAGCCACCCGTTAAAGACCCGTAAAAATAATTTACAAGAAAGTAAAAACAAGGATATCCATCAAAGTTCTAATTCTAGCATATCATGAGCATAGAATACATTTAAAGTATCTGTCTGTTGTTGATTCGTTGCAATCTTTACACGTCCAGATCAAGCATGATGTGCACTGGACCCAGTCTGCACCACTGGATTTGCTGAATTCTATTGAACATATTCCACATTCTTCTTCCTCATCTGTATTGTCATTGTGGGAGCTGCTTGTAATGTGCTCGAGGGTGTGCTTGATGATTTGCTCGATGATCTAGCATATGCACCGTATTGTGGACTCGGTTGACGTTGCCGTTGACGATCTTGTTGCGATTTGATACTGTCACTTTGTATTGGGCGGCCAGCAGTGACCATGGCGCCTCTAGGCCTCCTCTCTGTATTTTGTCCGCGCATGCTGGTCAGAATGCTAACTAGAGAAGCATCCAAATCTCTGCAGATATCTTGACCTTGTCTTGCTGCCTTGTGTTTGCTTGTCCCAACGACACGCTTCATTGCCCTGAATCGAGGAATCCGGGGGAGAGATTCCACATGTCTTGAAACCGGTCATCAGATTCTGTCTCGTAGGCTCATTGATTTGTTGCCATAATTGAAGCAACAAGATCCCAAACGTTGTCTTTGCTATTGGCCCTGTTGTCCTCAGGGACAATTGTGCACCTAGAGTGACTTATTGGTCATCAATACAAGGGGCGAATGCGAAAAAACATGAAGCAACGTGGCTGTAATTACCCCCCTGACTGGCATCAGCCAGTTTTACGGTAACTCATTCTCACTTTCAAACTCGCATATTCAAACACGAGTACATCAGGATTCAGTTGATGTTGATATTCGAATTCATGAATATCATCACGATAACTCAGCTATCATTTTCTAGCTTTACGTGAACCATGCGCAATTAGTATAGCGATAATTGAAGTGAGCAGTCTGGAGGTCTTCTCCCGTGTCGCACGATCCGAGATCCCTTTCTCGTGGAAACCAACAAATTTGGCCACATTGAGATTTCACTGATTTCGTCAGAGGATGGCCGTTGTTGTGATATTACAAACTTAACACTAGACTTGCACTGTTCGCATGATGTGAAAGTCAGAGACATTCTTCTTCTTAGTGATAGTGGTGGAATATTGCCACCACGTTGGATTTATTATATACGGTAGATTGCGATTATTCCCACACTAAAACACAAATTAATTCAGGCAATGAGTAATCACGTGATCAGAAGAGCAATTATCAAAGTAACTATCCGGCCATCTGATTTCGGAATATCCAGCTATTCGCCTGACATACCGGATTGCTGGATTTCTAATATTTTGGCACCGAATTATCTCGTGAATCTTTCATTGAAAGTGAATTTAATCTTACCATGTAGCCCAGATTAATGCCATTGACGTCCGATGGGCGAAGAGGTATTCAAGAAGCTAAGATATTGGTTTAGCTGACGGCATTTAAGGTAACGTTGGTTGG